>PVIU01002222.1:0-179653 GCA_004026605.1 Ondatra zibethicus | reverse complement strand
TTTCCAATTTGTATCCTCTTGATCTCCCTTTGGTGTCTTATTGCTCTAGCTAGGACCTCAAGAACTATATTGAATAGGTATGGAGAGAGTGGACAACCTTGTCTTGTTCCTGATTTCAGTGGAATCGCTGGGAGTTTCTCTCCATTTAGTTTGATGTTGGCTGTTGGCTTGCTGTATATTGCCTTAATTATGTTTAGGTATGCTCCTTGTATCCCTGCTCTCTCCAAGACTTTTATCATGAACGGATGTTGTATTTTGTCAAATGCTTTTTCGGCATCTAATGAGATGATCATGTGGTTTTTAATTTTTCAGCTTGTTTATATGGTGGATTACATTGACAGATTTTCGTATGTTGAACCATCCCTGCATCTGTGGGATGAAGCCAACTTGGTCATGGTGGATGATGGTTCTGATGTGTTCTTGGATTCTATTTGCTAGTATTTTATTTAGTATTTTGCATCAATGTTCACGAGTGAGATTGGTCTGTAATTCTCTTTCTTAGCATTGTCTTTCTGTGGTTTGGGTATCAGGGTAATTGTAGCCTCATAAAAAGAGTTTAGCAGTGTTCCCTCTGTTTCTATTGTGTGGAATAATTTGAGGAGTATTGGTATTAGTTCCTCTTTGAAAGTCTTGTAGAATTCTGAGTTGAAACCATCTGGTCTTGGGCTTTTTTTGTTTGGGAGACTTTTGATGACTGTTTCTATTTCTTCAGCAGTTATAGGTCTGTTTAATTTCCTTATCTGGTCTTGATTTAATTTTGGTAAGTGATATTTATCCAGAAAGTTGTCCATTTCCTTTAAGTTTTGCAATTTTGTCGAGTACAGGTTTCCAAAATATGACCTGATGATCCTCTGTATTTCCTATGTGTCTGTTGTTAGGTCCCCCTTTTCGTTTCTGATTTTGTTAATTTGGATAGTCTCTCTCTGCCTTTTGGTTAGTTTGGATAAAGGTTTGTCTATTTTGTTGATTTTCTGGAAGAACCAACTCTTTGTCTCAGTGATTCTTTGTATTGTTTTCTTTGTTTCTATTTTGTTGATTTCAGCTCTCAGTTTGATTATTTCCTGCCGTCTAGTTCTCGTAGGTGAGTTTGCTTCTTCTTGTTCTAAAGTTTTCAAATGTTCTGTTAATTCACTAGTGTGGGATTTTTCCAGCTTCTTTATGTAGGCATTTAGTGCTATGAAGTTGCCTCTTAACACTGCTTTCAGTGTGTCCCATAAATTTGGGTATGTTGTGTGGTCATTTTCATTGAATTTTAGGAAGTCTTTAATTTCCCCTTTTAATTCTTCCTTGACCCATTGATGATTCAGATGAGCATTATTTAATTTCCATGTGTTTGTGGGTTTTCTGGAATTGGTATTGCTGTTGACTTCTAGTTTTAAAGCATGGTGATCTGATAAGGTACATTAGGTTATTCCAATTTTTTTGTATTTGTTGAGGTTTGTTTTGTTACTGAGTATGTGGTCAATTTTTGAGAAGGTTCCATGAGGTGCTGAGAAGAAGGTATATTCTTTTCTGTTTGGATGGAATATTCTATAGATGTCTGTTACGTCCATTTGAGTCATAACATCTGTTAGTTCTTTTATTTCTCTGTTCATTTTTTGTCTGATTGACCTGTCCAGTGGTGAGAGGGGAGTGTTGAAGTTTCCCACTATTAGTGTGTGGGGTTTAATATATGATTTAAGCTTTCGAAGTGTTTCTTTGACATATGAAGGTGCCCTTGTATTTGAAGCATAGATGTTCAGTATTGAAATTTCCTCTTGATGGATTTTCCCTGTGACTAATATGAAATGTCCTTCTTTGTGTCTTTTAACTGATTTTAGCTTGAAGTCTGTTTTGTTAGATATTAGGATAGCTATACCTGCTTGTTTCTTAGGTCCATTTGATTGATATATTTTTTCCCAACCTTTTACTTTGAGATGATGTCTGTCTTTGAGGTTGAGATGCGTTTCTTGTATGCAGAAGAGGGATGGATTCTGTTTTCGCATCCAATCTGTTAGCCTGTGTCTTTTTATGGGTGAGTTGAGTCCATTTACATTAAGGGATATTAATGACCAGTGGTTGCTATCTCCTGTTAATTTGGTTTCATCGTTGGTGATGTTATTTTGTGCGATTTTTTCTTCTTCAGGATTTGCTGTAATGAGATCATCAACTGTCTGTGTTTTTGTTGGTGTAGCAATCTTCCTTGGGTTGGAGTTTTCCTTCTAGTATTTTGTGTAGGGTTGGGTTTGTGGCTAGGTATTGGTGAAATCCAGATTTGTCATGGAATATCTTGTTTTGTCCTTCTATGGTGATCAACAGTTTTGTTGGGTATAGTTGCCTGGGCTGGCATCTGTGGTCTCTTAATGTCTGCATAATGCTTGACCACATGACCTTCTGGCTTTCATTGTCTCCACTGAGAAGTCAGTTGTAATTCTGATAGGTCTACCTTTATATGTTACTTGGCCTTTTTCCTTTGCACTCTTAATATTCTTTCTTTACTCTGTATGTTTAGTGTTTTGATTATTATGTGGCGAGAGGACTTTTTTTTTTGATCCAGTCTATTTGGTGTTCTGTAAGCTTCTTGTATCTTCATAGGCATATCTTTCTTTACGTAGGGAAAGTTTTCTCCTATGATTTTGTTAAATAAATTTTCCGTGCCTTTGAGTTGACTTTCTTCTCCTTCTTCTATACCTATTATTCTAAGATTTGGCCTTTTTATGTTGTCCCATATTTCATGGATATTTTGTGTTAAGCTTTTGTTAGATTTAATGTTTTCTTTAACTGATGAGTCTATTTCCTCTATTTTATCTTCCACACTTGAGATTCTCTCTTCCATTTCTTGTATTCTGTTATTCGTACTTGCATTTGTGGTTCCTGCTCTTTTCCTCATGATTTCTGTTTCTATAATTCCTTCAGCTTGTGTTTTCTTTATTTTTTTCTACCTCAGTTTTCAAGTCCTGAATAGTTTCTCTTATATGTTTGAGTTCTTTTTCTTGGTTTTCTTTAAGTAATTTGCTGATATCTTCCATTTTTTGTTTGTTTTTTCTTCCATTTCTTTAAGGTAATTTCTCATTTCATCTTTAAGAATTTCACATATTCTCTTGTGGTTATTTTTTAGATCATTTTCTTCTGGGTCATCCATATTTGGTTGTTCAGGTCTTACTTTTGTAGGGTCTTTGGGTTTCACTGGTATTTTGTTGCTCTTTGTGGTGTAGCTTGCGATCTTACCTTTTCTACTCATCTTTTCCTCTAATAGGTGTGTTTGGTACTGTCTGAGATTATTCTGTTGAATAGTCTTCTAGGTGCCAGTAGATCGAAAGCTAAGATGGTTTTCCTCGTGGTAGAGTCAGTGTCACAGTTCTATTTACCCCGTTGGTTATTCCTCTTCCTGGAGGTAGCTCAGTGCTCCTGTGTTTTGGTCTGCTCCCTTGGAGTTTGCTGTCTCAGGCCTACTTTGGTCTAGGCTGCTGGCTTTGATCTGTTTCTGTAAATCTTGGTCTGGATCTCCTCTTGCAGAAGTCCCTGACTTGGAGTTAGACCTGTTCTGGTGGTGATCACTGACTCTGGATCTGGTTGCTGGGTCAATCCTGATCTGCTCATGTCCCGGGACCAGGTTGGCTCCTGGCTTCTGCTCCTGGTGGAGCTTGTTCTCTCTTTGTCTTAGGTAACTGGTTCAGTCCCACTCTGGTTCCCTCTGAGTCAGGTCGTTGGCTCAATCCTGGTTTGCCAGTGTCCCAGGACTGGATCTGCTCCTGGCTTCTACTCCTGGTGGAGCTTGTTTCCTCTGGCTCTCTCTGAGACAGCAATAAAAATTTTTTAGTAATAAAATTTATTTATTCTATGTGTTTCACAACATGTATCTTGATTCCATTCAATCCCCATCCCTTCAAATCTGCCCTCCACCCCAGTATCCCCCTGCCCCCAAATAAAATAAAATGAGAAAAATTTTTAAAAATTAAGAAAAAAAATTTTTAAAAAGGTAATGAATTAAAAATCTCATCGTGGAAGCTGCAGTGTGACCCAACAAGTCACACCATATACTTCTTGGTTCATACATCTCTACTTCCAAGTATTCATTGAAAAGAGTCACTGGTCTGGTTTCCATGGCCTGGTCTCCAGGACTCGTTCGATGCTGGGCCCCCACCAGGATTCTTCCCAGACATCCTGCTGGCGCCCTGTGTTGTGGAGATCCTGCAGTTTTGGATCTGCAGGTCAGGTCCCTTCACGTGCTCCAGCAGATCATAGACAAGGTGAACCCAGAAGTCTTAAAGATGTTCAACATGCATTCTCCTTCAGGGAACTTAGGGCTTTGTGTATACCAAACACACACTGTGCCTGAACTCCACCCTCAACCCTATACTAGAGAATTTGGTGATGGGAGGGCTAGTTCTGTTTTTTGTTTTGTTTTGTTTTTGGGGGTTTTTCTTGGTTTTTTGAGACAGGGTTTCTCTGTGGCTTTGGAACCTGTCCTGGAACCAGCTCTTGTAGACCAGGCTGGCCTCGAACTCACAGAGATCTGCCTGCCTCTGCCTCCTGAGTGCTGGGATTAAAGGCATGTGCCACCACTGCCTGGCAAGTTCTGTTATTTTTAAATAAATACATAGATAATAAATAAATAACCTGGGGCCTGGGGATGTAGCCGAGTTGGTAGAATATTTGCCTAGCATCCACAAGGCTGTGGGTTCAGGGCCCAGCACCATATAAAACTGGGTGTGGTGGTGTACACCTGGAATCTCAGAACTCAGGAGGCAAAGACAGAAGGATCAGAAGTTCAAGGTTATCCTCAGCTACTGGGCAATTTAAGGCCTGCCCTAGATCCTTCAATCTTGTCTCAAATATGAAAACAAAACACAAACACACCTGCTGCGTTCCTGTCTGAAAGTCTTGATGCAGACATCATGTATTTTTCAGCACTATGGATGGAGCCGAGCTTCTCATGTGACAGATACATTCTGTCAGCGAACAACACATCCAGCCCATATACATTCCTTTCCAGCCCCGGCCCTTGTATAAATTCAACAACTCTAATGTGGCGACATGGTTTATTTTTTATATATTAAAAATTTAGCTGGGTAGCCAGGCGGTGGTGGTGCATGCTTTAATCCCAGTACTTAGGAGGCAGAGGCAGGCAGATCTCTGTGAGTTCAAGGCCAGCCTGGTTTACAGAGAGAATTCCAGGACAGCCAAGGGCTATACAGAGAAACCCTGTTTAAAAAAACAAAAACAAACAAAAAACAAAAACCAACAACAACAAAATAAATAAAAATCAAAACTTAAGAGTAGGAAGCCCTTGAGTTGGGCTCTGTCTGTGTTAGTCACAAGGGCAGAGACGTTTAGAGTTAAGAGGGGTTCTTTGACAGAGGTTGGTTCTGTGTGTTCATGTTTGACAGGGCAGAGGCCAGAGTTCCCTCTGACTCAGAGGGCAGTGATCACTGAAGGGTTCTAGGCAGACAAGGCTTCTTGTGTTGGGGCAGGCAGAAAGAAGAGAGGAGGTACGGACTTTAGGGGAGACAGAGGAAGTAGTTTCCAGGTGAGTAAAGGTAAAAGCCTGGACTAGAGGAGAAGGGGAGAGTGTAGAGAGGTCAACGGGGACATCCTGGAACTTTCTTTCCAAGGTTGAGACTAGCGTAGAGTGCCAGTCACTAATACCAATAAAATCAGAAAAATTCAGAATTAAAGGCATGCTCAAGATGGACCCAGCCATAAGCTAGCTAACGTCCTCTCTAGCATTCTGAACGAGGTACTGACAAGAGATGAGGCCTGAGGAGCCGAGGCCCTTCCTCGCGGAGGGCTGCCCCTTTAAAGGCAGAGACTCCGAGTTAGACCTCAGGAAGCACTCCCAGGGAATGGGTACAAGGTGGGGACTGACTGGTGCCAGCAAGGGGCACCCAGCCTCAGAAGCCAGCCCTGAAAGGACCTGCTTGGTTTGTGGCCCAGTGCCTTAAGGCTCGTCAGGCTGGACAAGATGACCTCACAGGGAACCCTTCCAAGTTCAAGCTCTTTGCCCTGATCCCAGGGGCTAAAACTCCACCCGGGCGTCCTCCACACTCCATGTCTACACCTGGCAGCCCTTGCAGATGGTTATCTCCCCTCCCCCACCCCACGCCTCCACTCGGCCCGCCTGTCCGTCTGCCAACAGCCCTACTCTTGGCCTTTCATCTCATGCCACAGCAGTACTCCCTCCCCCACCAGCCATCTCCACAGCTCCTCCTGGGCTCCAGCCCCACAGCAGATTGAGGCCGGGGTCCCTCACAGTGTCACGTATACCCCCAACTTGAGATTCACCCCCACGGTCCTTCGCTCCTGGGCTTCCCTACCCAGGACAAGTGGAGAGACAGACATTGCCAGGGATAGTAGACATCATCTTCAGCCATCTTCCCTCCTTTGCCTGAGACTGGCAGAGGTAGTCCTAGGACGAGATGAGGATGGTGGCAAGTCCAGATGACCCTCTCCTTGGGTGGACGGATAGTCACCGCAGGCATTGCCGTCAGTCTCCTGCCAAGGGCCTTGAGGAAAGTATGGAATGAGATAGCTGTGCCAGGGAGGCCCGAGAGAAGCCCCTGGTAACATTGGGGCCGTGCAGCACTGCCGCGGGAGGCCAGGCGGGAGGCAGTACAAGATACCCTGGCGAGGGGGGAGACATCAGAGACAGCTCACAGCTGCCCTCTAGGGCTTTCTGTGGAAAGAGTGATGGGTGAGGCAGAAAGGGTTAAAAGCCTCCTATTGCCAGGTGAGGCCAGGCCTACTCAAGAATCCCCCCCCCCACCCGCTGCAGCTGAAACACACAAAACCCCTCCAGCAGAGATGGGTTATGGCTGTGTCCAGAGACCCTCACCACCACACACATCTGGTTGGATCTGGCCAAAGTCCTTCAGGGTCCAAGTTTAGATGGGTGAGCACCTCCCACAGAGACTCTAGGCTCCTAACAGCAGACACTGAGTCTTCTATATCCTTCTGCTTGCTCTGCCACTATGTTGGGGGCCACCACCTCCTACCAGGTAGAGACAGGTGGCTTTTCTGAAACCTTAGCTTCTTCATTTAGCCCCAGGACCTGTTTCATCCCCAGAACTGTGGAGCAAGAGAGTACGAGTAGCAGTCATCACGGACAAAAACAACACAAAACAAAACAAAAAATGGATGGCGGGAGGCATGTCCCGGGGCTGCCTGAGGAAGCACACTCTGAACTAAGTGAGGGTCGGTAGATGGGTAGCATCAGGCGCAGGGAAAATACTGTTCTGCTGCAGACGAGGGCTGGCCCAAGGTTCTGGCTGCTACAGTCAGAGACCCACTATCTGGTGCCAAAGACAGGGCATAAAGGGACACAATGACACCTGCGCAGGAGAGGCTTGGCAGACGAGGATGCAGAGGGATCCATACTGTCTTGCATATTTTTTCTTTACTGTTGAATCTCAGATAAAATACATCCATAGAGGCTGAAGAGATGGCTCAGCAGTGGAGAGCACTGGCTGCTCTTCCAGAGGACACAGGTTCAGTTCCCAGCATCCACACGGCAGTTCACAACTGTCTATACTTCCAGTCCAGGGAATCCAATGACACGCAAGTGGTGCACGAACATACACGCAGGCAGAACACCTGTACATATAAAATAAAACTGAAGTTAAGAAAATAGATGTATCCATGTGTTTCTCATGGCTTTTAAAAGTGTAATAAATGGTATAATTCAAATGAAATACTGGGTTTAGTTGATAGTGTCAAAGTCTGCTTTGGCTGTGACAAACAAAACAGGCTGACACAGTGTGTGGAAATGGGAGAGATGTGGTGGGCATATGGAAACCCTCTGTTCTCTGTTTGAAACTTTTATGTATGTCTGAGACAAAATAACAGTGTGAAAAAAATCCAATAAGCACCCACGAGCAAGCATGTCTTACTCAAAATGCTCCTGCCGAGAAAGTCGGTCACACTAATGTGCGGTGACTATTGACATTCAGGTCACTGGACAGGTACAGCCTGGCCACTGGGCACTAGGAAGCTCCGTCCCGGTGGGCCAAGGACTTGCTAGGCTAATGACAGGCTTTACTGATAACCAGCTGTGCAACAGTGTGACTGACTTATGGCAGTCACATTCAGGAGCTGTGATGGCATGAATAAAGGGATCTGACTCAGACTGAAGGGATAAGAGGACTCATAAACAGGAGAGAAGATGAGAGGAGACGAGGGATTTGGCTCCTCTTTTCTTTCTCTCCTCTCCTCTCCTCTCCTCTCCTCTCCTCTCCTCTCCTCTCCTCTCCTCTCCCTTCCTCTCTGTTTCCATTCCCCTGTTTGAGACAGGGTCTTATATAGACAGATTGGGTTTACTAAGTACCTTAGAATGACCTTCATCAACTCTCAATCCTCCTGCCTTCACCTCCCAAATTCTAGGATTAAAGGCTAGGGAGAGACACTGTGCTGGGCCGAAACGAAGGCCTCCTAAAACGAGGCCTGCACATCCGACCTAGTTCCTTCTGACTGGAGCACAGCGGCAGTGCAGGCTAAGGGCAGGTCATGGGGCTTGGAGTCGCTAGGCAGTCTGGACTCCTTACTCATTGTGTCCTTGGGCCAGTCACTCACTCTCGGGGCCTCAGTTTCCTCATCCGTAAAGTGGGGATTATCACTCCATCTGCCCGGCTTGCCTTCCAGAATTGTAAGCGTCACATGAGACAATCATCACAAAAGGGCCTGGCGTGGGGCAGAATCACCCTGGAAAAATGAGCACCAAGGCCATCAGGTTGCTGAGTGGCTGTCACACCCTGTTCTGGCCACGCGGAGTCCCGGATGTCGGTCTCACAGGAGCAGCTCCCGCAGCAAGGCCCTCCCTAGGAGTCCAAGATTACTGGGGGGCAGATGCCAGGCCCTCCCTGAGCCTCTAGGAGATAGGCCAGAGCTCCCCCCACCCCCGCTGTGGGTGAGGGCTGCCAGCGGGGGGCCTGGGAGAGTGGGATGCCTGGGCTGGGAAGATGCTGAGGTGGAGATCGAGGTGCCTGTGAGGGCCCAAGCCCAGGGGGGAAAAGTTCTTACTGGAGCTGTATAATTAAAATCCTATTAAGCGGCGCCTGGCAGTCTCCCATCAACCCCCTCCAAGGCTCCTGTGAACCTCAGAGCAGCTGCAGCACCCTGCTCTCCAGGCTCTTGCTGAGGCTGCTGGCTTGGGAAGAGCTGGGAGCCAGGCTAGCCAAGGGCAGAGCCGGCGGGGGGGGGGTGGATACAGGGTGGACAGTGCACCCCAGCTCTGAGCCCAGGCCTGCGTCTGGCTCCTCACCCTTGCCACCCTTCTGTTCGCTCTGTGAGGAATGACCATCCTCCATCCACCCCCTCAGACCCTCTGGCTTCAGGACTAAGGCTTCCTGGCTCCCATTGTCTCTCCTCCATGTCTCTCCCAGGCTGCCAGCTAGCTTCTCCGGGGCCTTCAGGTCTTAGCCATAAGCAACACCCAAGGCCCTCTGCTCTCCAGTGCTGGTTGGAGGCTGGCGTTGGGCAGAGTTGGGTGGCCATTGTTTGGGAAATGAAATCTGCCTGAAGTAGGAAACTGACTCCCTTCTCTTCCTATGTCCCAGTCTCTCTTCCACGCAAGACTTCCCACCCTCATGCATCTACCTTTCTGTGCCTCAGACTCCCAACATCCACTTAGATTGCACTTTACTGTCCTTCCTGTATCCTGAGTACGTGAGAACATTGCCTCCTCCCAGCCAATTGGTCGCTATCTCCCCCCTCCCCATCACTTTGGGAGCTTTACCTACAAACAGAAGGCAAATGTGTGAACGGGGTAGCTCAGTTGATTGGTCCCTCAGAAGGGGCTCTGTCCAAAGTCATGTTGTCAAAACCCCTGACTCATGAAAAAGAAGGGGTTCCCAGACTTAGAAGCTTCCCAACCACCTCCTCCACTGGCCTGGAGAAAAGTCCCAGAAACCAATACAGTGGGGGTGGGCTAGAGACTAGAGAAGCAGACTGGGTGCTGGAATCCAGGCAACTTTGCAGGAATCTTCATCTTCAGCTCTTCAGCCCCTGCCTTTGGCTCAGCCCCTTAGTCATGCTATGGATGCCTTTAATCCTCTATGGGAAGGGGGTGTCACGGGATCTGATGTAACCCTATTCCAAAACCTCCCAGGTGCCAGTCTCTTGACTTCAGAGGGGGGAACAGAGAGAGCATCAGGAAAAGTGTGACCCTGAACCTCAGCTCCCCAAGGGCTCTAAGAGCCCTTCTGTGATTTTGGTTTCCCTCCGGGGTCACGCAACTGGAGCCACTCTGAGAGGCTTTGCCATTGCATCTCTCTTTGTTTGTTTTGTTTTGTTTTGTTTTGTTTTGTTTATCTGAGACAGGGTTTCTCTGTAGCTTTGGAGTCTGTCCTGGAGCTCACTCTCTAGACCACGCTGGCCTCAAACTCATATCCGCCTGCCTCTGCCTCCCGAGTACTGGGATTAAAGGTGCACGCCACCACTGCCTGGTGCATTGCATCTCTTGCCCCTATTCCAGAGTGGTCTCACCCAGTCCAGAATGGACCAGGAGGCTTTCTCCATCAATCCAAATTGCTGGGGACCAGGATTCACTCTTTTTATCCATCTTTGCTTCCAAACCTTTCCTGCTAGCCTGCCACTTCAAGGGGCTATGCGTCAAGGGTTCAAGTCAGAGCTCGCCCACTAACCTTTATGTGACCTTGGGCACAATCACCCTCTTTGGATTCCCCTTTTACCTTTCTGTTGGACTCACCTTCTTACACCTTTGTCCCACCCACTCCCCGGTGAGTCTGTCCCTCTGCACACTCTTCTTGATCTTCCCCACCAGGGTCCCTCCCAATTCTACTTGGTCATTTCACTCCAACAAGCTTTCAGAGAGCATGTGCTATGTGACGGGCCCTGTGCCAGAAGAGAGGACCACAGAGACAAATCAGGGTCTCTGGTAACATTGCACCAGCTCCTTGCCCAGGCCATTTAGGGAAGGGGTGAGACCAGAGGTCAGAATAGCAGCATCAAATGACAGGTGACGTGTACAGATTGGCACAGGTGGCCACCAACACACTGACGAGGTTCAGGGTTCTCTACGAGACCACATTCACTTCTGAGCATTTGATGGACTATTCCGTCTAGAAGGCTCTTTGGAGGTGACCCGGTGTCACTGAAGCCCAGGAAGGGGAAGTACCTCATCTCAGACCTTTAGCACACATGTCTCGATGGGAACCATGGCTGCTTTGTGACCCCTGTCCAAACTGTACCTGCTTGGGGTACAGAGACATTTTACAGCTCCCTAGAGTGCAGGGGTGGCTAACAAAGCTGAAGCCGCACAAGATTCAGTCCTGCCTCCTCTACCCTCTTGTTCCCAAGGGGAGAAGCCTCTCTGGAGAGGTGGCTGGGAGCCCAGACACAGTACAAGGCACAGCAGCCAGATCCCAAGGAACATACCAGTTCACTGCTGAAGGTATGGAGGAAGGAGAGGTCTGCTGGCAGCAGGAGCTCAGTGAGAATTTCCTCCATGGAGGGGCCACAGACCTTGAAACCATGGCTATCAGCAGCGAAGCGTCCTCACAGTAATCTACTCTGGCTGGATCCACGGCAGGCCTGCTCACTATACACTCTGGAAGCCACTGGAGAAGCAGGGTAGGGACACTCACTGAGCATCTTCATCGAGTCTGCTATCGGCCGGCCCTATACACCTGATCTTCTGACCTTCTGCAGGGTCCTTGTCAAGCTGCGTCAGCCACCTCTGGCCCCTTACAAGGAATCACCAGACCAAATGGATGCCCAAGATCTTGTCCTGGAAAAGCTTTTAAAGGAGCCATCGTGGGACAGAAGGGAGAGGTGGGAGGAAGACTCTGGGATCTGGCTCTCTTCTTCTATGTACCTTCTCAAAGCCCCACCCCACCCCAGATTTCAGGGAGACTTTCACAGCTGCAGGGGCCATGGCACAGCAAATGGAGCCTGCACACCTGGTCCAAAGCTGCAGCGATGCCACCGCCAGCTTTCCCGGATGTGGAATCTTCCCATGATGACAGGCAAAGTCCACAGGCCCTTCATTCCATGCTGAGAACAATGTGGAGGGGGAACCCTCAAGGGTGCTTGCTAGAGACATTTCTCCATGCCAGAGTGGAGACTGGACAGGGCAAAATGCCTTTCGGTATACCAAACTGTCTACTTAGGTCAGAGTCCTCCATCGCGGCGGTCCAAAGTTCTTCACGCCAGCTTGCTAGCTCTCAGGCTACAGTTGCAGCCCCGATGCTTTCATGGACTCATGAGAACAGAACAAAGAGAAAACTAGTGGTCCAGATAGCATGTCCCTTTTGTCACGGATTTGTCAATAGGAGCCACAAATGGAATTCTTCATGAGAAGGGTTGGGGATGTAGTGCAGTCGGTAGAGTGCTTGCCTAGTAGGTATAAAGCCCTGGGTTCAATTCCCAGTACCACAGAAGCGGGGCACGGTAGCGCATGCCTAGAACCGAAGCACTTGGAAGGTAGAGGCAGGAAGATCAGAAACTTGGGGTCACCTTCAGGTATGTGGTGAGTTGGAAGCCTGGGCTACCTGCAACCGAGTCAAAAGAGGAGGAGGGGAGGAAAGGGAAGAGGATTACAGGAGGCGCTAGCACTTTGAAAATGACAGCTGCATGCCAATGCGTTTTCCCCATAGAGCCCGCCACTCGGCATCTGCTCTCCCTCCCTACTTGCCAGTCCTCCGTTTTGTTTTGCTTTGTTTTCCCCTAGTTGTATTGACTGAGTTCTCCAGATTCAACCTTTTCCTCCTCTCGGTGCAGATCCCTGCTGAACAAATCACACCCCTCCCTCAGTTTCTCTGTCCGTAAAAGACCATTGTTCCTCTTTGTTGGGGGACATTCTAGAGCTCTCCCAGACCTTCAAGCCCCAGTCGGCTAAGTCAAGCAGGGTCAAGCAGCTGGCCCGGCTCCCAGCCACAGAGGGACGCCTTCCCACGGAGGGCTGACACTCAGGGCTTCTCTCGGTCCCCAGGGCAGGGCCGGCCAGCTGACAGCATCAGCTCAGAGCAGCCCAGAGTCTCCCCAGCGTCAGCATGGCTCCCACCCACCTCCCCCAGCCCCACATCACCAACACCTTTCCCATCAAGGACCTCTGGCAAGCAGATGCGCGCGAGGGCGGGGGTCCCTCCACTCCCCAAGTCTTATTACTCCGGTGCCACCGCCCTGACTCTGGAGTAATTGGGGGCCCTATTTGCATTTTGCTGTGTATGATTTCTGAGAAGCCACTATGCTACCCTATGCTAGGGGCTCCACAGTTCTGCCTGAAGCCTCCTCTGGCTACAGGGGAAGACGAGAATTGGAAGAGACAGGAAGTGGGAGCTGAGAAAGGCCATTGAGCCCCCAAATCCTCCTAGGAAGGGAAGTCTTGGCAGGGTCCCTCAGACCTTGTGCCAGCCCTGGCTTAGGAGCCAAGGTGGGGATGGAAGGGGTGACGTCCTCCACCTCTCCAGTCTCAGTTTCCTCATTTGTAAACTGGGGCTAATGACACTTAACGAGCGAGGGGGGTGGGGGGCATGTAATTAGCAGCTGCCAGCTCTGGGCTTTGAAGTGGGTGGAGGAGGGGGCCGCTGGGCAAGGTGTGGGCAGGACAGAGCTGGAGGCTCTGGGTGCTTGGCCTACAGGGAGAAGGTTGGGGAACCAGGGATCCTTTCCAAATTGGAGATCAAGAGATAACACACTTACAGGGGGCTTTGGAGGGCAGGGGGCAGGCCAGAGGATCCAGAGTCTGGGGCACAGACAACCAAGCTAGCCCCCAGCTCCCCATCGGTGTGTCGTTGTGAGGTATGGAGAGAGGGGACAGGATACAAACCCTGAGCTCTCATGAGCTTCTCTTCTCAGGTCTGTTGACCCATGGCCAGGAATACAAGGCGCATCACCACAGATAAAGGCAATAACTGCCAGTCCAAAGCCTCATGGGAAAAGACAGGGATGGCAAGAGGGAAGGAGTTTATGGGGACTGAGACCAGGGAAGTGAGGACAGGAGGGAGGGAGCCACCACCTCCCACGCCCATGGCCTTTCCGCTTGCCCCACGACGTCAGGACTGAGTCACTGGGAGAGGCCACTGTCCAGCAGGGGTGGGAGGACCTTGGGGACCAAGCTCTGGACACTATCCCAGACCAAGCATCTGCAGGGGGCACCTTTGGCCGGGTTGGCGCAGACAGTGGATGCAGACTTGAGCCAACCGTCCACAGTTCTGCCACCCACGCCTGACGGGTAGAGGCTCGATGAGCCTGGGAGGCCAAAGAGGACCATCCGTGAGGGTCAGCAAGTTGCCACTGACATCAATGACTCTACACAGGTGGACCAAAGGGCCATGCAGGATACACCAAAGCACACGCAGAAGTACCTCTCGGTGCCAGACCCCTCGTCTTCCATCCCACTTGACCTCAAGCAGGAATGAAGAACAGGCCGTCTGACACCGTTGTCTACTTTCTGCTTTCCAGACCCTTCTACATGTTTTCAGGGAGCTGTTTGGAGGTGATTGGATTGGGCCACTAGATTGAAATAAGCAAAAGCCTCAGACCTCACGGTTAGCAGCCCAGAAATTTATCTGGCTGTTCCTGAGAACCGTAAGAACAGATTCTGATTCGGTCTTCTGGATCCAAAGCAGAGCTGGCTGCTCATTCATTGCTCGCTCATGGCACAAAGTGGTATTAGCATCTGCTGGTTCCCAGGCACTGCCTGATGCATGCGCTCTATGAACAGCCCTACTGGGCCCCTCTCTAGCTAGAGTGTGAGTATGGAGAAGGGACTAGAACTCTTCAGAAGGGCAAAAGGGACGTTTCCAGAAGAGGCTTTGGAGGATGGGGAGGATTTCAGTTGCCCAGGGGAGCTGTGAGTAGAGACTCTACCCATCGTGAATCGCAGAGGCCTGCTGGGACTGGGAAACCTCTTTCCCACTAGCCCCGTGAAGCCTAGGACTCACCAGCTGCAGCATCTGGAACAAGTGACATGGAGTTTTTCCTGCCCTCCCTGCCTCCACCCTCCCCTACCCCTTGTTGCGAACTGGGGACACAGCAGGCAACTAACTGGTCTGGGCAACTTGACACACAGACTCTGTCTGCTGTGTGGACATCTGTCATGCCTGGGGTGAGGCACAGCTTCCGAGGTCTTCAAGAGCCAGGGTGGAAGCTCAGGAGAGCTGGGCACTCAGACATTAGAACACTTTCAGAGCGGGGCCAGAGAAGGAGGAGGGTCCTTATACTGGTGAATTAAGGGGGTCAGGTCTAGGTCAAGCCCTGTCAAGTTTTAAATGGCCCTGCCTATTGAAGACTTGGGACCATTCCTCTATGCGTGTTATCCTTCATCCCATTCAGTGTTCACTCTTCACATTTCTGTGTCCCTGGATAGTTCTCAGTGTTTTCCTCTCCCTTTATATGAATCCTTATGAATCTCAGGGACAAATCCTGTAGAAAGACCATAGTAGGGGCTGTGAATGGCTCAGCAGGTAAAGGCACTTGCCATCCTACAGCGCAGACTTTACAACCTGAGTTCAGTCCTGAAAATCAGCTCCACAGTTGTTCTCTAGCGGTTACACATGGGACATGGAGGCATCCACACTTCTCTCTCTCTTTCTCTCTCTCACACGCACACACACACACACGCACACATGCACGCACACACGCATGTGCACACACACATGCACACACGCACACACACACCCACAAATAATAAAAATAAAACGTTAAAGCCCATAGGCTGGACATAGTAACACTTGTCTGTAAATGTTGGGGGCAATTCTTTCATCTCCATAGAGAGTTCCAGGCCAGCCAGGGCTACACTGTGAGACCTTCCTTATCTAAAAAGAAACCAACCTGAGGCTGGAGAGATGGCTCAGAGGTTAAGAGCACTTGCTGCTCTTGCTGAGGACCAAAGTTCAGTTCCCAGCACCCATGTCAAGTGGCTTGCATCTACCTTAACTCAAGTTCCAGAAGAGCTATTGCCTCTGGCCTCCAAGGGCACCTGCACTCGTGTGCACATACCTACACGTAGACATACACTCTCCATACATAATTAAAATAATTATTAATCTTAAAAAAAAAAAACAACTGCCGGGTGGTGGTGGCTCACGCCTTTAATCCCAGCACTCGTGAGGCAAAGGCAGGTGGAGTTCTGTGAGTTCGAGGCCAGCCTGGTCTACAAGAGCTAGTTCCAGAACAGGTTCCAAAGCTACAGAGAAACCTTGTCTCAAAAAACAAAATAAAAAAAGGAAGAAAGAAAGAAGGAAGGAAGGAAGGAAGGAAGGAAGGAAGGAAGCAGGGCGGTAGTGGTGCACGCCTTTAATCCCAGCACTTGGGAGGCAGAGGCAGGCGGATCTCTGTGAGTTCGAGGCCAGCCTGGTCTACAAGAACTAGTTCCAGGACAAGGCTACAAAGCTACAGAGAAACCCTGTCTCGAAAAACCAAAAAAAAAGAAAGAAAGAAAAGAAACCAACCAAACAAAGACCCTATTAGGCTAAGTAGCAAAATGTGGATATGGTTGTTATCAAAGCAAAATGATGAAACTAATAGCTACACTTTGGCTAGGGAAGAGAATAGCTCTGTTCTTGGGAAAATACATGGAAATGTTGAGGGGTGACCCTTGAACTGTTCAGAAGAGGGTGCATGGCTGGGAATAGAGCTTAGTGCCTACTCTGTCATCAGTACCACACACACACACATGCACACACGTAATAATACTAAAATAAGAGTGAGGGAGAGAGAGAAAAAAAAGCCAGGGGTGGTGGTGGACATCTGTAATCTCAGCACCTAGGGAGTAGAGGCAGGAAAATCAGGCGTTCAAGGCCAGCCTGAGCTCAATGAAACTATCTTCAAACAACAGCAAAAGTGAATGGGAGTAGATATGGATTTTTATTTTATTCTACTTCATTTGTTTTGGTTTCTTGAGACAGGGTTTCCCTGTGTAGCCTTGGCTGTCCTGGCACTCACTCTGTAGACCAGGCTGGCCTTGAACTCACAGAGATCCGCCTGCCTCTGCCTCCCAAGTGCTGGGATTGAAAGTCTGAAGCACCACCGTCCGGTGTAGATAAGGATGTTATATCATGGATCATCTGTGTAGACAAACAAGGCCATTCTGTGCTGCCTCACCCTTGCGGCTCTTGAAATCCCATCCAGCTAGAGCTAGAGGATGGGCGTTTGGTGGCTGCAGGTGGCCACTGTCGCCGCCACTGCCGTTATCATCATTACCTTGGATCTCTCATCCTGGTACATACCCAGCTGCCATTGCCTGTGTCATCTCTTCATTCATTCACCCCTGTGGTGACGTGATATTTTCACACCACTTTCCCGGCCTTCATCTGTGTCAGCAGCTCCGCTCACCCACTCACTCAGTCACTCAGTCATTCCCCACCCTTGGGCAAGCACTCCTCATCACTCATGGGCATCCCTTTGAGAGACAAGATGGTCCCCTGACAGAGCTATAGTGATTATGAGAGTCTCTCCCTCAGTGCCCCTGACCCCTTAACACTGACCTCAGTGGGGACTGCATTATTCTCTCCAGGCCCCTCTCTGTAGGGTGGAGGTTGGTCCTTTGTCACAAGACTTGGGTGACTTCTGCCTTTGCTCTTGGAGCATGTACATGTTCCCAAAACTGCAACCCGACCACGGCTGCAGCCCTGATAAGGGCAGTTGGGCTGTGAGCCAAGCAGCCCTCCCAAGAAGGGCGCCCTTCTTTTTCTCACTTTCTGACCCCTTCTATTACCCCTGAGCCTGGCCATGGGCCTATCATCCTTGGTCTGTAGAGGTGACATCACTGGGGCTCCCCAACAAGCACACACCCCAGAGAAGCAAGGGCTCCTCAGCATCTCACCATCTCTCCTCTCCAACATCAAAGGCCCAGGCGGCAGCAGCATGTCCCTCCTCCCGGGCCCCAGGGGTAATCAGAGCCTGGAATGTGTAAACTGGACCTACAAACAAACAAATACTGAAGCACGCGGAGCCTCCCGCCCCTCACTGCCACCCAGCACCCTGGGCTGGGACCTAGGCACAGGGCCAGCTCCTGACAAGGCTGAGGGGACCGCCTGGAGCTGGAGGTGTGTGTGAAGAGTTTCGTGTGGGCTGAGGCCAGGCTTATCCTCAGCAACATCAAAAAGCCTGTGATGGGGGTGTGTACAGGAGCCATGTGTGTGTTGGGGGGGATGTCCTTCATCAGGTGCCCCATCTCTCCCCACCTCACACGCTAGGCCACTTCTCGTTCTGTACCTTCCAGTCCAAAGCCAGCCTGGGAGCTTCAGCAGGTGCATGTTGCCCTAGGACCCCATGTTGGAGACCTCTGACAGTGACTGGACTCCCAGGATGAACCCAGATGATTCCCTTAAAGGATGGCAGTAAGTGAGGATGGAGAAAAGGAGATGGGGGATAGAGAAGAGAGGGAGGAGGGAGATGAGTGGGAAGAGAAAAGAGAAAAAGAAGAGGCAGAGGAGGAGGAAGAACGGCTAGTCTCACAAGAAGCAAGAGAGCCCCAGGGAAGTGGCTTTCATTTCTAGTTCCAGATCATCAGCTGTGTGATAGCTGTGTGACTTTAGGATAGTCACTAGCATCTCTAGTCCTCAAGCTTACTGAAGTACCTCTTTTGAATTGTCTCTCCTAGGGGACTAGAAAGGACCAGAGAAGACAAGAGGAAGAGGTGACCTTTGACCTTGAAGGACCGCATTCCCACAGGCTTGCCCTCATGGAGTGGCAGGAACAGATTTCTGTTTTGACAGTTCTGGGTGTAGAACCCAGGGCCTCACACATGCTAGGCAAACACTCTACTAGGGAGCTACCCACAGCCAAGGGACATGTCTCCTGGGTGTCCCCATGTGTCTTTGTTTGACTCCCTCGAAGGGCCTGCCACAGAATAAATAGTAAGAGCATGCTAAACACTGAGAACCAGTTTTGAATTGTGAACCAAGCAATGGGAAGTTCTGGATCTCTTAGCCCTTTCTGTTCCATGTCGTTCTGTGTTCCCACCCTCATCTTTTTGGGGAATCCAGAGGAACTCCAGATTCTCACGCCATACAAAAGTACACGTGATACTGTGTCTGCCCATCCCCACCTCCGGGTCTGGAGCAGAGCACACACCTTAAAGATCCCATCTCTTCTCTTCACTGGCTGCCATAGCCTGAGAAGCACACTCCTGAGAGAGGGAGGAAGGGGGGAGGGAGGGAGAAGGGGAAGGGAGGGAGGGAAGAAGGTGCCCTGCAGAGGACTCCCAACCCTCCATGCGTTATTGTCCCCCTTTCACAGCTCAGAAATTGAGGCACAGGCACAGGAAGTGACTTAACAATCTACATGGAGGCCAGGCTAGAGCTGGGGCTTGCTCAATGTAGCTCACTCTCCAAGTCTGCAGGGCTTCAAAGCCTGGGATTTCTCCAGGCTTCACTGTCTGGAAGTTTTCTCTGGGTCTTTGTGTCCTCAGATTCCACAGCTTCAAATGGATGCCTGCCATCCTGCAGAGGGCACTGAGTGGGCAGTCCCCACTGCCACACAGGGGCAAGATGGCAAGCGTCCAGGAGCCCAGAGTCTTATGGGGTTCTAACACCATACTCTGCACTGAGAGCAGGCCTGGAGTGGTTTGGCCAAAGGTGGGAGAGCACCGGCAAACTCTGAGGTCACGGTGCAAGGGCACCCCTTCCGGGAGGGCTCCCCAGAGAAGTGGGGCACAGGTCAGACTTCCTGCCTTGTGTAGAAGGTCCGAAGTGGGGAGCACATAAGCAGGAGTCCAGACAACATCCATGAGGCAGTTCTTGCACTGTGCACCCAGCACCCAAGAGGGACTCGAGGGCTGGACCTTGCTTAGCCTGCACAAGTGTCCAAAGTAAGAAGCAAAGGTAACCGGCCCCACTTTACAGATAAGGAGGACAAGCCACTGCCCACAGCCACCCAGCTTGTGAGTGGCCACCATCCTAAGCAGAGGAGGGCAAGATATTTGTCAGGAGGATGGATGGGTGGGTGGATGGATGGACGGACGGATGGACGGACGGACAGACAGACAGGCAGATGAGTGGACCTAAGATTATCTGGTCCCCAAATTTAACTCTTTCTATATTCCTAGGCCTGGGAGGCAGTACGGAAGAGCAGATAGGTAGGCCTTCGGATTTCCAAAGGAGGAGCAGCAGTCTGTTTTCTTTACCCATCTTATTTATAGTAACATTGAAAGTCATAACCACAGTCTACAAGGCCCTGTAAGGTCTGAGTTCAGACACAGCTCCTACACCCTCCCTTCCTCTTATTCCACTCAAGCCCCAGTGGACTCCTTGCCATTCCTTAACACAGCAAACCCTTCCCGCCTCCACCACCCCAGGGCCTTTGCACTTTCCACTACCTGAGAAGTCTTCCCCCAGGTCCACCTGGCTTTCTGCTCCTAACACTTTTCAGGGGGAGGTCGGCTGAGTTCCTTAACAAATATATCTCTCAGCCACTTCCTGTCCCTTTACCCATCTTAGTCTTGTGCCTCAGTTGACATAACCATCCTTCTATTGTTTTCGACCTGCCTCCTCCACTCAAGAGCACAGATGCTGCAAAGGCAAGGATAGCTTGATTTTGATGACCCAGTGCTGTCTTCGATGCCTACAGCAGATCCCCTACAGAGTCTCCCTGTCAGTATATACTCCATGAAGGGATAAATAAATGGATAAATGGATGGATGGATAAATGGATGGATGGATGGATGGATAATAGTTCTGGCCAGTACTGAAAGGAAGAGCAAGGCCTGCTCACACACCCTCCACTGAGATTATTTTTAAAAGAAGATTTATCATATTTTTAACTATGTGTATGTGAATGTGGCTGGGGACAGGAGGAGTATTTGCACATAAACATGGGTGCCCACAGAGGCCAGAAGAGTGGAGATCCAGACAGTATGAGCTGTCCAACAAGGGTCCTGGGAACTGAACTCAGGACCTCAGGACCCTTCACTACTCTCTCTTGGTAGTTAGCATGTCCCTCCCCAGTTGGGTTTAAGTGTGTATCAAATCCACAAGACAAACGTCCCTTCCCAAGAAGCCTTCCTTAAAACTGCACCTTCATCAGCAAGACCCAGACCCCCAAAACTGACCAATTAAAAACGACTGTGCCTTCCTCCTGTACCCCCATCTCCCTTCGCTCTGATCTTTCCAGATGACAGGAAGAGCCCACTGGGTGCCGCCTGGCCAGCCTGCAGCCATCATCACAGTGGTACCCAGCCAGGAGGCAGGAGGCGGTGCCCGGCTTAAGGCATGAATGGAGCAGGAGGAGGATGAAAGGAAGCCAGTGCTCTCAGCCTAACGAACAAAGGGGACCCAGCAGGTGTGAGGGGCCTGGGGGCCACGAGGGCAGAAACTGGATCTGGATCTGGAGATCAGTGTCACCTGCAGCAGGGCCAGCTCCCATTAGCTTTCTTTGGTTGTCACTCTGCTCTGGGGACAAAGCTCAGGCAGGAGGTTGAAGCAGGGTGGAGGGCTCTTTTCTATTATCTCCAGCCTGGTTTCCCCTTCCAGGAGGTAGTCGCACAGACTCGGTGTTCACCAAGGTCAGCGCCCAGAAAGAACGTGGAGGAGATGGCCTGACCTGCACTTTCACACAGAAAACCCATGAGACCTCCAGGGTCCAGCGGCTTACCTGGGTCACATGACTAACCACTGACTGAGCCCACACCTGGCCCCAGGAGGTTTGGCTCTTGGGTCAGCTGGTAGGAAGTGATCTTTTTGCTACTTTGTTTTGAGCCCGAGGTGTGGATAAATTACCTAGGCAGGCCTTGTTGAATGCCTAGGCTCAAGGGCTCCCCCTGCTTCAGTCTCCCCAGTCCTGGGGACTACAGGTGCAGGCACTTCATATGGTGGGAACTGATCTTTCTCTTTAATCTGTCCCACCTCCTGGCAGGCTGTCCATACGAGGATGACCAAGAAATCCCCGTGAGGCAGCCAGAATGGGACCAAGTCTGGACAGTGGATTACATAGGGTAGTCTCAGGGCAGAATGCTCCTTGAGGCAGGATCTCCTCAGACAAGGTGCTACCCAGGTAGAATACTGCCTAACCGGTATCTCCCCAGACATTTCGCACTCCAGGTAAGGTCCTCCCCCCACATAGGATGTTCCCTAAGTAAGGCGACGCCACCGGGATGCTTCCTGAGGCAGGGTCTCCCAGGACATAGTGCTCCTGGGTCACTGGTGTCAGGCAGGCAAACTGAGTATGGATGTAGTCAAGGAAAGGCTCAGCTCCTAAGAGTGTTGTGATGTGGTGGGGACACCTTGCTTCCACACAGCTGCCCAGGGCCTGAGCCCCACCCCTGCAGCAGCTGCATTGCCCCAAGGTGTGAAGGAACCACTGGAGGAAGCCTGGGGAGGTAAGTGAAAGGGAGGGGGCTGGCCAGGTAGGAGGGCAGGGAGAGGGGGGGAGGGGGAGGACAAAGCAGGCCTGTGTGGGACCTGGGACATTCCCAGTCTCTGCCTTGTCCCCTCCCTGTTCCTACTCTGGAAGGGGAGGGAACAATGCCCCCATTGAAGCCCATTTCCCCAAGGATAACATCTCTGTGTCCACCGGGACAGAAGCCAAGCAGGTGAGCCTGGTGGGAGCTGAAAGCCTGCTCTTCAGCAGCAGGGGCAAGGACCTCAGGGACGAGGCCAGGGGTCCCCAGGAGAGAGGCTGGAGGAAGAGAGCCAAACTCTGCTCCTTGTTCTGGAGCCAGAGCAGGGGGCACAGAGGAGGAGATCTTCAGGAATGGGAGTCATGCTCTCTAGGACAGTGTGGACCACGTCCCCGTTCTGATAGAGCCCTTCTCCATTCTGGGAAGGAATACAAGCATACCAGAACCCTGATTGCTGACCTACCAATGTCAGGAGGTGGGTCTGCCCTCTCCCTGTGTGACTGACATGCAACAGGAGCCGGTGGGAGACAGCTGTGTCTGTCTTTCATTCAAGTGGTTCATGCGTCTGGGGATACAGCTTTGTAGAATGCTTACTTAGCGTATAGGAAGCCCTGAGTTGGGTCTCCAGCACCATATAAAATAGGTGTGGCTGCAAATGCCTATAATACAAGTACTCCGGAAGTGGAGACAGAAGGATCAGACATGGAAATTCATCCTTGGTTACATAGGGAGTTCAAGATCAGCCCGACCAAGACACCATCTCAAAAATAAAGAAATAAAAAATAAAACGCTGTTTGTATCAGGGCCGGCAACAGCTCAGGGCCTCTTCGAGCCTCATCTAACGACTCCAACAAGAGAGAAAGCTCACTTGCTGCTATTTCAGTTGCTTGTTGGCTATTCTGTTTGAGACAGGATCTTACCATGTGGGCCTGGCTGGCCTCAGACTCCTAGAGATCTGCCTGCCCCTGCCTCCCATGTGCCCTCGAGAAACTGAAACTGTGAGTCTGTCCCTGAATTGTGCTGGACCCCCATCATTAGACGAGAAAGTCAGCTTGCTATATAATGAAGGCTGGCCGTGTTCTCACAGGTTTCCTGCCTCAGCCTCCTGAGGTCTGGAATTACAGGAATTCAACACCACTCCTGCCAATTTTAAAGCCTTGAGGTCATACCAACACTGGACATAGTCTAGTCATGTGGAGAGAAACTCACTCAGCTTTGGCCTCCAAAAGCCCATTGGGCAATGGGAAGGTCACTGGGCTCAAGAACGACAGGAACATTTTGTCACAGTGGCTTAACCTCACAGACCGGGGGCCTCAGGGAAGGTGTTAGGGTCGAGAGGCACGGAGATGACTCGGGACGATGGGTGAGACTTGGGCAAACAGCAACAAGAAGATGGTAGCTCTCCAAGCCGAAGGGTGGGGTCATTCAACTGACTCATTCAACTGCTAGCTTCCATTTATTGAGCAACAACTATGGACCAGTTACTGGGCGCTGGAGACACAAGAAAAGTTGTGCCGCAGTCATCAGAGCAGCCACTCGCCACCCCATCAGCAGGAGCAGCAGCCACAGCCTCCGCTACGCCTACTGTGGAAGCCAGAGATGGGCTTAAGCCAGATGGTTGAGATGAGGCGAAAAGGAAACTTAGGTTGTTGTGTATTAACATGGCTACAGGCTTGCGGCCCGCTAGTAAAGGTCACTGGAAGACGGATGAAGAAATATAGGTCACTGCTCATCTTTTGGTCCCATTTTGTGAGGGAAGAGCTCGAGCCAACTGGGGAA
This sequence comes from Ondatra zibethicus, assembly GCA_004026605.1. NCBI lineage: Eukaryota > Metazoa > Chordata > Mammalia > Rodentia > Cricetidae > Ondatra > Ondatra zibethicus. Next base: position 155,598 of record PVIU01002222.1, on the reverse strand, counting down.
GGACTTCTGAGGTTCTGCTCAAAGAAATCGATGTAAACCGGGTGAGTGGGTGGGTGGGGGAGGGGATGCAGAGACACACACACACACACACACACACACCAAGGCAGGATCAGGTGTCACTGGACCTTATTCTCAACCCTGGCCCTTCCCTCCAGGCCATCTGCCTTTCCTCCCGAAGAAGCCTGTCATTTTCCCCTTCACTTCCAGCTTCTCTCCATTATGCCCGAGGGCCAGCGTCTCGCTAAGGCTCGCCTCTCTGGACGGACCATAGCTACAGAAACAGGGACCGGGCTGGGGTTCAGGAGAGCCCCAGGAAGCCTGCCTCTGGGGCCTCAGGAGGGGGAAGGAGATATCGGTGGGGAAAATGATACGACTGTCTTGCAGGTGCTGGATCAGGACCCAACACAGGCCAGTAGACACATCTCAGGGGCTGGGAGTGAAGGGAGGGCAGCTGCCACAAAACGACCCCCACACAGGTTTCTGCCCTTCAGCCTCAAAGCCACTCCACTGAGCCACCTGTTTCTCGCAGGTCCCAGGGGGACCTCAGAAACAGCCCCCTGAGGGGCTTCACAGTTCACAGGAATACATGGGAACCCTTGGGCCCTCCAGCAGCCCTGCCTGACTCATAGCAGAGGTAGAAGGCTCCCAGGAGGGCTGGGCTCCCAGGCACCTGGAAGAACAAGGAGACCTGGGAGGAATGTTCTCCTGGGATTGGGGGTGGGGATAGAGTATTGGTGCCTAGAAGCCCATCCACCCATCCATCCTTCCTTCAACATCTAGATACTTCCCTTATCAACCATGTCCTTTTTATAGACGTGCCCACATTTCCAGGCCTCCCCCTTTTTAAGCAACCCCTCCATGTTCTCCAGCGGACAATAAGGACAAGCACTGCTCTAGTGTCCTGACAACCCTTTCCCACTTGGTCCTGTTCTTAGCCCAAAGCCTGATACAAGGAGGCTCAGAGAGGGTACGTCATTTGCCCCAGGCCCTACAGCGAACAAGTACCTGTACTTGATGGAACATAAACCTGTACTTGATTCACTTTCCAAACACCAGATATCACAGCAGATATTTCCTTCTGACCAGGGAGGTGGCAGAACCCCAGTATGTGAGGGCTGAGCCCAGAGGACACTGAAGTCACTGCTTGACCTTTGATTTTTCTTTGGGCAGCCCCAGCACCTGGACTGGGCAAGCTGGCCTAGAGGAGCAGTGCCCTGGGCTAATCCTTCTGGGATGAGACAAGAGGAGGTCAGAGGGCAGGCAGGTGAGGGTTTGCTCTTCCAGCTGGACCCTTGGACCCTGATAGGGGAGATGGAGAACCACATGAAAGCGATGGTACCCACCAAAAGGAGTGATAGAGAGCGTGATAGAAAGTTCTGGGTATAAAAAAGAAAAAAAGAAAGTTCTGGGTATCAATAGCACCTCTTTTGCATCTAGCTGGGTAATGAGCAAGGCACCTCACCTTCCGGAGGCCCCGGTTTCCTCACTGTAAAACAGAGAGCCATAGGACCTATCTCATAGGCTGCTCCATGTCTCCCGATGCCCATGTGACTACTACCTGGCCAGCCATCAGAAGCTACGGTAGAGCCACCTTGGGGTAGCTACCAGATGCTAGGAGCCATGCTTTCTTACCCTGCCTCCTGAGAGTGACCCCAAAGATACTCCATCTCCTACACAGACTCCCGATAGCACCTAAAAGCCAGAAGAACATTCATCACTGTGAGCTCTGTGGGGCTGTGGGAGCACCCCACAGCCTGTACCTGCCTGTGCCCCGGTTTTCCCCCTCAGCAAAGCGTGGCTATAGCAGGCTGGTGCTTCACTAGTGTCTCCTCTCTGAGGAGGCCCGCGAAGGCAGGGCTGGCTCCTCAGCAGGCACAGGTATCTGCTAACTTGTGGAACAAGGCCTGGCCTTCCCTAGGGGAAGAGCAGATGTTTGCCTCCAGCTGTTTGCTGTTAATCAATCCTGAGAGAGACTGCTGGGCCTCCCCAGGGTTCCACCTGACAGCGGCTGAAAGTGGCTCCCAGCCTGAGGCAGAGGGTAAGGCCTGGAGAGGTGTGGCCCAGGAGGCATTTTCTCTCCTAAAGCTGCCTGAAAGCCCTGTTTGCCCCTTGGGGGTCTGAGCCAGGCTGGTGGAGGAGGGAAATAGAACCAGACCAGACTTCTTCCTCATTCTTTGTCTCTTGAGTCCCTCCAAAGGACACTAAAAATGCTGTTCCTTCCAGGGCACCCTCATGTCCTAGAGTGGCCAACCCCCACTAGTCATCTAGACCAACGCTTTCCCCTTCAGCTCCTGCCCATCTTCCTCTCACCTGCAGGCTTTTCAGGCCCAGGTCGAGGCCAGGAGGGGGCCTATGGTCTCCACTGCTCCCCTGTGAGGATCCAGCCTTCACCTGAGTCCAGTGCTGTGCTTGATTTCCCACATCTTAGCACCTTCAGATAGAGCAGGCAGTGAGCTGGGCAGGTCTCCCTCAGATGAAACTGTGACCATGTCACTGCCGGCTCAGCACTTAGAGACCACATCCTATTTAGGATCTTAGATTCTGGAACTGCACAGTTGTTAGGTTTGGGGGGAGGCAAGTGATCCAAAAGGACGCCAGGATTGGATTCCTGAGGGATTAAGGAAGTTATTAGAATTATTAAAGCCATGGACAGCCAGAGGGGCAACATCACGGTAGGGTCTCCAAGGAGAGTTCAGGCCCCAGCACAGAGCAACATGGCAGGGGTCTCCGAAAAGAAACAGCAACTGACAGGCAGATCTCTGTGAATTCAAGGCCAGCCTGGTCTACCTAGTGAGTTCCAGGACAGCCAGGACTACAGAGAGAGAGACCTGTCTCTAAATAAACAAAAGCAAAAAAAAAAAAACCCAAAAACTAAATAAACAAACAACAAACACAATTTATAAAGAAAAAGAAGAAGAGGAGGAAGCAGCAGCAGCTGCCAGAGAAGGAACCTCCTTAACTTCTTGAGGAAAAGGAAGATTTCACAGCCAGAGCCCATAGGCAGGCTCTGGCTCTGGGCAGGACTCCCAGGAAGCTGGACACAAGAGCTGTCAGCAACGCCTCTATGGCCTCTCTCACCAATAACCCCCTTTGTGCAGAGGCTGGATTGTAACATTACATTCTTGCAACCTACAGCAGTCCTGAGTGGCCACCTGGAGCACCTGGCTTTCTCATCTGCAGGGGCCCTCCTCCTCCTCCTCCAGCCTGGCCTTTCTAGACAAATCAGGCTTGAGCTCTTGACAACAAGGGCTCTCTGTGATTGTTGCTGCTCATGGCACCTGCTCTGGGACATTTCGATAATGGGGATGGCCCTGGAGGGTGAATGAGCCTCACTCTAGTCCAATCCAGCTGTATCCCTTCCTAGAATTCTAAGCTTGTATGGCGCTCAGGAGACGGCTGGCCTCAGCAGGTACAGATACTTGCAGTACTAGCATGTCAACCTGAGCTCAACCCACATAAAGGTAAAAGGAGAGAAGTCACTCCACAAATTTGTCCCCTGGCATCCACACAAGTGCCCCTGCACACACACACACACACACACACACACACGCACGCACGCACGCACGCACGCACGCACCAGAATGCTGCCTGGTGTTTGATGATGTGATGTATGAGATGGGTGGAAGGGCATTCAGGGAAGAAGCGAGAAAAAAAGTATCTTAAAGGATTTGTGGAGAGCCCTTGGCCAGAGTGTGGAGGTTCCTGAGAGCCACCAGCTCTGAATGTTGTACCTGGGACATGACCAGGCACTAAGAGTCTCAATTTATCATTCCAACTCTCCTCTGGCTCCACAGCAAAGGAATTATCCAGGCTTCTCGGGAGAATGCCCAGGAGAGGTTGGGGGGTAGATACCCTGAACTCTTCCAAAGAGAAGGATTGGGTATACGGAGTGGTACCCTGGGGCTACTCAGCTGTGGGGATGGGGCTTTCCTACCCCTGCTACCATTCCTATCCAACAGGAAGCAGGGCCCTAGCCCCCTAGGAAAAATGGCCTGGTCAGTGACCTTTAAACAGGGGTGCCCCTGTGGTCACTATCCCTAGCCTGGACCCCTCTTTCTTTTTTCCGTGGCACCTCTTTTCCTAGCCCAGTGGGGACGTCCATCAGCTGCCCAAGGTGAAAGCCCCTTCCTCTGGGCTAAGGGCCAGGAGGAGGCGAAAAAAGTCAGGTCAACCCCAGAGCCCAGTCGCCAGTCTGGTCATTGAAGCCTGATTGGAGGTCTTGCCTCATCTGCCAAATCCAAGCCCTCTTGGAGGAAAGGATGAGGTCTCAGGGAAGGAAGGGTGTTCAGAGGTGGGGGAGGAACTAAGAAAGAGCTCTGACAACCCACGGCCCGGCCCGATCTCTCTGCTTCCCCATCAGTCTCCCTCCTCTCAGGCTGTATCTTAGTTTCCCTTAGAGCCCCCTCATCCAACCAGCAGGCCCCCCCATCTCCTTGCAACCACACGTGGATCTCTGGTTCCTTGCAACAGGGAACTCATCTCGCCATCTCTGAGCCCATACCTGGCTACCCACTGGGAAACTCCAGAAGGCAGAGCAGAAACATGTGGCTCTGCTAGATGGTCCCTGGGCACCAAGCCTGGCAAACAACTTCTGCGGCTGCAAGTCCAGGAAACAACAAACCCAGCTCCGCACACCTGGTGCCAGGAGCCCAGGGACAGCCTCTAGGTGTCCAATGCCCTATGAAAAAGAGCTAGGAAGTCACACAGGGGAGCATTCTCCATACCTAGGAGACTGCACCGCCTACCTTCTTTTTTCCAAACCATGTTACTCCAGCAGGACCTGTTCATTTTACAACGGCCTCGGCCTCGCTTCCTGGGCTCCACCTCACCTCCTGACCCTCTCTCCTTTAAACATTGTTCAGTCTCCAGCCTTCCCAGCTGGGCTCCACGTGTCCCTCTTCCAGGAAGTTTACCAGGATTGCCCAGCCTCTGCTCTGTTGGCCCATAGCCACACACACCAGTATACCTCCTACATACCTATCGACAAGGAGAACTGAGAGCCTTTTTCTTGTCCTCCTCCTCCTCTTCCTCTTATTTTTTCTTTTTCTTTTCTTTTTTTTTTTTGAAATGGGTCTCATGTAGCCCAGGTTGGCCTCCAACTTGCAAGCAAGGATGACCTTGACCTCTTGATCTTCCTGCCTCTGCTACCTAGTACTGTGATTACAAGCAGGCACCACCACACAGGAGGGTTGTTGCAGCTGGGCCTGTCCCTCCTGTTGGAATCCCATTCCATACATGTGTTCAAACTGCCCAGAGAAGGTGAACATTTAGGATGAAGTATTCTCTCTGCAACCCAAAGAGTAGAGATGAGTCCCAAGAAGGTGACTGAGCTTTGCAATGGATTCAGCCTAGGTCTCCTGACCTTCCGTGACCCAAGGACATCTGATTAGATGGGTGGCTCTTCTGCGTTCTTGGAGAGGAATCGAACCAGAGGAAGTTCGAGTGTAGAGAGCAGAGGGGAGTGCAGGGCTTGTGCCAGGTGGGGGCCAGGTGGAGACTGAGTCAGGGTCACAGCCCGACAGGCCCTGGGCAGCGTGGGAACCGGCTGGGAGTGGCTCTGAGCCGCATGCGGGGAGGGGGCGCCGCCGCGCTCACCGCAGGATTCCGCCCCTCCGAGGGTGCAAACAATGGGGTCGCTGTGCCCGGCGCCCCCTCCCCTGGCTCGCCAGCCCGCGCCCGCCCCCTCTCCCCAAAGCTGCTTTCAATTTAAACGCCTCCAACCAACGGGTGCTGCCCCGGGGGGCGCGACCGCAGTGCCGAGCGCCCCTGTAATTTCCGCAGGGAGCTGACCGGCTCAAACGCGGCCCCGCTGTGCCCCGACCGCAGGCCCGGAGACCGGAGACGGCGCCCAGACGGCCTTGCCCGGGTCGTGGGAGCGCCGCCCGGGCGGCATCCTCCATGTCCAACCCCAGTACTGCCTCCTCCAGGCAGCCCACTGCCACCAGAGAGCCATCACCTAGGCCAGGACTCCTTGCTCTGCCACCTACAAGGAGGCTCCCTGAGGTCAGGCTTGGTTCCACCGAAAGGCATCCATTAGACTGCCACAGGGGCTAGCAACTGGAAGAAGGCAAACCAAAAGGCAGTGTGTTTATTAAACATGTAATCCCATGCTCAGAGCCAGAGGCTCCCTATGTAGCCTTGACTTTGTCATCATCTTCATGTGTGCGTTTGTGTGTGTGTTTGTGTGTGTGTGTGTGTGTGTGTGTGTGTGTAAGCAAGCCATTGAACCTGGATAAATAAGGTTTTTTTTTGTTTTTGTTTTTTTGAGATAGGGTCTTATGTATCCCACACTAACATCAAGCTTTTTGTAGTGGAGCCTGACCTTGCTCTTCCTCCTTCCACCTCCCAAATATAGGGATTACAGGCATGCACACCACACTTGGTTTATGCTGTGCTGGTGATCGCACTCACAGCCTTGTGCGCGCTAGATACACATATAGTTGACTGATTATCTCCAGCCCATTTTTTTATTTGTTTGTTTTAAGACAAGGTCTCTCTATGTATCCCTGGCTGCCCCGGAACTCCCTATGTAGACCAGGCTGGCCTCAAACTGAGCCTTCTGCCTCTGTCTCCCGAGTGCTGTCATTAAAGACATGTGCCATCACACCCAGCAACATTTTGTTTCTCAGTGGCTAGCTAAACTGGGCATGGTGGCACACATTTGTAATCTCAATGAGATTACAATGCTCAGGAGGCTGTGCCAGGAAGGTTATAAACTTGAGACAACCTTGAAGGATGTGGGGAGACTCTGTCTTTTAAAACAGGGTGGGAGTTCACTAGCAGAGCATGTGCCTAGTGTGCACAAGACCCTGAGTTCAATCCCTAATGCCATGTACACCCAAAATATTTTTAATAAAGACAATAAAATGGCTAACTAACACTATTGATTGTATAGTAATTTCCCCCAAAGAAGGGGCTTGGCAGAAAGCAGGCAAATCATTCTGTCCCCCAACCCACTTCTAGTGCTAGTGCTCAGCTCTCTCTCCCAACACATTCAGAATACGACCCCAGGAGACTGGAGTAGTTGAGGTGGCACCTGCCAGGCCTGCTGAGGATTAGGGAGGGAGACCCGACCATGAGACCCCAGCCTCTTGGCTGTCAGACATGGCTCTACCATGGAGTAGAGCAGCTGGGAGACCGGGACTCTGTAGGCTGGGGCACATGTGTCTGAAGGTCCCACCACTCAGTATGGACCAAGCTAGATACCAGGAAGAGTTTTCTGAGTTGCTGGCAGGTGGGGAGTACGTGCCAAGCCCAAACCCCTTTTGGCCTGAAACAGCCATCGTGTTCTCTTGCCCTCTGTCTGAAGTTCTGCCCCCTCCCCTGCCTCCTTGGTGCTATGAAACCGTGTTTGGGGCTAATGCCACAATTGAGTTGTCTAAAGGATCTAATCCCTTGACTTACTGCAGTTCCCCAGCCTGTGTAGATGGGGCCCCTTCAGAATTTTCCAGTGAGCTCCCCACCCCTCCCTCCCTCTCTCTCTCACTGTGTGTGTGTGTGTGTGTGTGTGTGTGTGTGTGTGTGTGTGTGTGTACTCAGCTGCTCCAGGGAGGGAGCTCAGCTGGGGGCCGGGTCTTGTCCTGATTGTTCCTTTCTACCTTGTCCCCTCCCCCTCCCCCCATGTCCCAAACACCCCTCTCTTTGCAGTCTGGCTATTGCGGTGAAGCTAATCAGAAGTAATTATGGGGGAAGAAGGGATCCTGAGAGGGACCCCACAGAGACCACCTCATCCGCCCTGGACCAGCCCTGGTGGCCCCAGCCCCAAGGCATCAGCCTGGCTCAGCCCTGCCTGGGTATGGGTGAACACACGGGCACCTACCCCACTCTCTTACAGCTCCCTCCCAGCTCGGCCTGAGCCACAGCCTCTGCTCTCCTATCCTGTTTGCCTCAGTTTCTCCACAGTCCTTCCAGATTCATCCAGCACTTCCTAGGCACCCTCTGAGCCAGCCTTGAACTGGGCAATGCATAGAGACCAGTCCCTGCCCTCCCTGAGCAGGACCCTGGTCAGGGTAGAGGCTACAGAGGGAGTTGTCCACTAGCTTGGATCCCAGGGAAGCAGAGTACACCAGCCCCGCTCCCCCTCCCACCCCATCATGCGCTATGGGGGGGCTTTTGACGTCACCACCCCATATATGCAGCCTGGACATTCAACCATCTCCCACCCCCTTAGAGGCAATATAAGGCCTGCCCTGCACTGTCCACTTTTTTCGGCCATTTGCCCTCTACAACCCCCACCTTCTTTGCAAGAAGGCCCCTTACTGTCAATTGGCCTCTCTCAGGTACCCCTTTGGCGGATTTAGGGCCCTCAGCTGGAATGGTAATGGACCCACTTGAGAATATGGGCCCTAAAGGAACAGCACAGTCAAACTCTAACAGACCAGTGCGTTTCCTGTGTGTGTGTGAGTATGTGCACGAGTGTGTGTGTGGGGGGGTGCTCCCTGGTGCCACATCTACAGGGTAGAACCAGAGACCGGTCTTTCCTCTGTCCCTTCACCATGCCCGGAAGGATGGACTAGCAAACATCGGGCCACCACCATCTTGCTTTCCTGCCCAGCCCCGCCTTAGCAGCCTGGAACTAGGAACCAGGTGGTGGCATGCGGTGGGTTGGGAGGGACCAACGGAGGGGGTCCAGTTGAGGGTCTCTCTCTCTATAATTTGCTTCTGTCCCTTGATGTCCAGAGGAAAACAAGATTCCTCTGCCCTAGAGAATGCCAAGCATAAACAGAGGTCAGTGCCCCCCTGCCCCTGCCCTGGAGGTGCCAAGGTAGTAATTAGGCTTGGGGGTACAGGCTGAGTGGGTGTGGGGGTGGGGAGGTCCTTATCCTGGGGAGCTGAGTTGGGCAGAGGAGCTGTGTGGTCTGGGCAAATGGGTGGTTTGTAGGTGGTCTTGAGTGTTTGGGAGGAAAGCTGGTAGAAGCAAGGGAGTGGGGGCAGCAGGGAGCAGAAGCCTTGCTGAACAAAGCTGAATCACTCTGGATTTCTTAAGTTGGGCTCCTGCCCATGCATTAGAGGCATCCAACTCCAAGGAGAAGCCTGGGCCACAGGGCAGCCTCAAGACAGTGGGGCAGCTGAGCTGCCACAGCGGGGATCGGGGATTCCAGGGAGCCTCCATCTCCCACCCCCGCTTCCTCAGCTTGGGGAAGGGAGAAAAGAGGGGGGCCCTGATTGGAAGGAGGTGCTAGGGAAAGCAATGCCTGTTGACTGAGCCTGATCCCCTCTCCCGTTGTTGAGTCCCCCTCAGCCCTGTCCAATCCTTCTCACTGCAAAAATTCGTGAGCTGAAAGCAAACCCCCTTAGAACTGCAGGTCTGCTGTTGGCTCCTCCCCCAACCCTCAGGAGTCCCATCCACAGCCTATCCTCAGGATAGGCTGCAAATGGACATTGTATCCTAACTCCATATCCCCAAGTGTCCTCAGTGTCTCCACCTGTAAATGGGGGTTATCCAGTATTTAACTGCCAGGATTAAATAAACCAGCACAAGGTCAGGGTTAATGAAGTGCCCGTTATAGTGGTGACTAATGCCCCACAAGATGCCCCTTGTGTCTAGAGACCAGGTCTCCTCCTGGGAATGGCTGCACGTGGCAGCTGGAACCTCGTTATGACCCTTAGCATAGGGACTATGATGGTGGCTGGCGGGAGATACGGTGAGCAGGTCATGGGGAGGAGGTGGAATGGCTGGGAAGGTCCAGTGGCATCCTGCCCAGGCCCCAGGCACATTCCTCCTCCCTGGATCTCACCACCTGCTGGCCACTTGTACCTCCAGTCCTACCACTGGCCTGGACCCTGCAGCAAGACAGTGTGAGGTGGTGACCAGACATGGCACCCTGAGGAAAGGAAGGATCTGGGGGGTGCGGACACTCCGCTGGGCACCTCCCTGCTGTCTGAACACAGTGGTGTTCAGGGTCTATGTCCTGGCTTGTCCCATAGCTTGGGAGGTCCTCAGAACCAGAGCTGCTCCACAGCCTCAGACCTGGAAGCTTCCTGAAGCCAGCACCCATGTGGCCTGGAGACAGAGGCTGGGTATCCATTGTCAGACCAAAGCGGGGAGCTTACACTAAGAACCTGGCACAAAGGGGCTAGGCTGGCATCAGATGGATCAGCCTCCCACCTCCATGGCTTCAACAGTCTCTCCATCTTGCTGGATTCAAGTTTCACACCAATGGGACTGATGGGAAAGGCCTGGGGAAGGATGGGGCAGCTATCAAGAATTGGGAAACCTGGGAAATTGCCTGGTGGAGCAGGGGAAGCATGGAGCAAGAGACAGTCTCTAGTTCATGGTCATTCCCCGACAAGCTTTCCTTCCTATATCTCTCCCAGCTTTTCTGGGTTCCTATGTGATAGGTTGGGGAGGGGGTGCAGAACTTGGGGTATTTCGCAGTGGGAAACAGTCAAGAGAGAAAGAGCACTTTCCCCTCCCATCTGTGGTCAGCTGGCAGAGCAGCCTGTAGGGGGTACTCCAGGTGGCTGGGGCATCGGATTACCAACCTGAGGACACCAAGATTACACCATGGTTCCCCATAGGCCCTCTCCATCCGTCCCCATAAGGATAACCTATCTGAGAGGAGGGCCACTGGGTCCATGTTCAGAAAGTCCTCCAAGGTACCTGGGAAGTGACAGGCTTGGCAGAGGGCACATTTGAATGGAGAAAGAACAGAACTTCAAAAGAAATATCCAAGAGATTAACTCCTCACCCATCCCCTGCTTGTGTGCCAAGCCTGTGGAACACCTCCTGGAAGACTATTTCCTGTCTGCAGGCCACTGCCATGCTTCTTCACACAGGAGTCAGTGCACTGGCATTGCAAAAGTAAGAGATGGCTGTTAAAGGCCTACTGTGTGCAAAGGTGGCACTCAAATAACCAAGCGACATTCTCTCCTCAGATGCTCAGTCTTGGAGTCACGTTCCCAAAAGACTCAAGGATGAAAACCAGGCTAGGCAGAACATGCCAAGAAAACAGTGTGCAAATGGAGACATTCGTTCTAAAGGGAAGACATAAGCTCCCATCCCTGCCATTTAAGGGGTACCTTGAATCCCCTACCACCATCTGCCCCCATGTTTCAAAGGCTTCTCTGGTACCCTGTCTGAATCCGCTCTGTCCCTGTTCTAGCTTCTCTGTGAGTGAGTTCCTAGGGACAGGCTGAGCTTAGAGGAGTATGTAGAGACATATTTATTTATGGGATTACGGGATTAATCCTCCTCCCCCACAACACCCTAAGAGCCAGGAACATGCCCATCTGTGTGGTGTGCCAAGGTGGTCTGCCATGAAAACACACAGCGGGGCTGAGGTAAGAGGAACTATAGGATGTGGCTAGGGTTAAAGGGGATGAAGTACAAGATGGGGACCCAGGCTGGCAAGGTAAATTGGCACCAGATCAGGGCAGACTGTAAATGCCAGGCAATGCTGGGACTTTATCCTGCCGGCAACAGGGAGCCATCAAAGGTCTTGGCGTGTAAGGGTGCATGCTCCAACCTGTGTTCTAGGATGTCTCTTAGTGCAGTGCGGAGGAGGGAAGGGAGGATGGGGGTGCTCCCTGGAGCTAGGGGAAGTAGCCACTGTTGCAATAGTCTCAGGAACTGGTGAGAACAGGCTGAAGTGGGTCAGGAGAGAGACAGGGGAAGAAGAAGAAAGGACGAATGCAGCAGCTGCAGCAGAGAAGGGTCCTGACAGCTGTAGACTGAGAGGGGAATGCAGCGTTAAGGATGACTCGCAAACCAGGCGCGGCAGCTCATACCTATAATTCCAGCACTCTAGAGGCAGGAGGATTATGGATTGGAAACCAACCTGGGCTACATACTGAGTTTGAAGCTGGCCTGAACCTAACATATCTAATATATAAATACCTTACAAACTTCCAGGCCTCCAGTCTTGGACGTGGTAACAGCTTTAGGCTGAGCTGACTAGGCCTACCCAAGGCACCGGCATTTGAAGTGTTTGTTACATTTGAAGACACAGATCAGGAAGTTATTTCTGGTGTCTGAACTCCAGCTCTTCTGTAACCCAAACCTATGGCACTAGGCCTCATGGAAACCCCTCTCCAGGTACCATAGCTCTCCCAGAGTGTGAGGTTCCTAGAGGCCCCAGGGAAGGAGCAGAGGCAATGAGGCTGTGGACAGTTAGCCTCCTCCTTTAGCCACCTGTTTCCTGTTCCTCATCGGTGGAGAGGTCAGAGGAGATGGGAGCTCTCAGGCCATGGCCCACTTCACTGCCGGTTAACAGTGCGACTTGATCTGTGAAAGCTTCCCTGGCAGATAGACGGAAGGTGGAGCTCCTTGGCAGGTGGAGCTTAGGGAGGGCTGAACTTGAGGTTCAGCAGATTTAGCCCCAAGAGCTTTGCTCTCCCCACCTGCCCCCCACATACCCCAATGTACAAGTTAGAACAAAAGGTTTCCCCTTGCCCCTGGATCCTTAGAACTCCTAACAGAACAATAAGAAAGGAGGGTCTGGGTGCGGTGTGGAGCGTGAACGTGGCTCCACCTGCCAGAGCACTTGCTGGGTCCAGCACCTGTGAAGTGTGACTGTGAGCTTCAGGACATAGGCTAGGAATGAGGACCCCAAGATCAAAGAGCAGGAGCCTACCACCCAGACCCAGGAAGGGGAAGACAGCCCCAGGGCCCCAGAATACCACCACCATCTGTGAGCACACACACACACACACACACATACCCCACAACTCAGTAAATGCCAGGTTGCCAAAGTTCTGGCAGATATTGACAAAGGCAAGACACAGAAAGAAGGCAGCGCCTAAACCTATCTTACACCATACCTAGCTTCCAAAACTGTCCTGGGTCCTGAGGGTGTGTGTGGGGAGGTGTTTCTCAGGAGAGTGGCAGAGCCAGGATGGTAAGAACACCACCATCACCACCATCCCTTGTTCGCCACCTGCCTCCAACCTTAATCTCTCCCCTTACTGTATAGTTTAGGCATCTGCCTGAGATTCCACTTGGGGGCAGAATGGAGGTTGCTAGAGTTAGCAGGCCCCAGCTTTCAATCCAGCCTTCAATTCCCTACCCTGGGGAGAAATTAAAAGCCCACTGACGTTGATAACAGCTTAGCTGAGTCTCTGCTCTTAAACCGAAGAGGGATGTATTCAAGTCTTTCTGGACTCTGCCCCTGCCCTTCAGCTGCGCTTAATGGAGAGTCCTGTAACTGGTAGGCCTTTTTCCAAAGAAGTATGGGCGTGGGTGTGGGGAGGGGGGGTCTGTGGCCACTGGGATTCCCCACCGCCAGCGCGCTGAAGCCCCTCCCTTTCTAGCTTGCCCATTTAGGCTCCCTGCCTAGTGCACCTCCAGGTCAGCGACCACCCAGCAGCCGGCGGCAGTGAGGGGGTGCGGGCAAGAAGGGGTTAATCTGGCAGCGCCTTTCATCAGCAGCTTGGCGGTCTCCCAAGGCCCACAGGCTGGGTACCTGGGCGCCTACCTCGCCTGTGGGGCGGAGACGTGACCACAGGGCAGCCCTGCCGTCTGCATTCCTCCCAGTGAGTGACAGCCGCGCGGCCACGCCCGCCGCGGAGGAGGGGCTGGGGGCTAGTCCACCTTGGAGTGTGTGTGTGTGGGGGGGTGTGGTGTGTGTGTGTGGTGTGTGTGTGTGTGTGTGTGTGTGTGTGTGTTTGGGGCTGGTGGGGCGTTGCCCCTGTTCCTGAGGCCTTGGGCCTGGATGGACTCTGTGAAAGGTTAGGGATCAGGATTTCTGGAAGAGCCAGGACACTACCAAAGATCAGAAAGGTGGAGGTGCTCTCTCCCAGATGGGGTAGAGACTAGGAATGGCCGGATGTTCAAGGCTTCCCAGAGAAGAGATGTCGCCACAAGATCAACCCAGCCAGGCCTAGGCCCAGGGCCCTAGGATGGGCTATGTTCCCGATGTCCTTCCTATGCTACCACCCTCCCGTGACACAGTGGCTGAATGGCCATCCTCAATTCCTGGCCCCTGAACTCACCAGTCCTGGCCTTTGATCTCTTCTGGACCTGCTGGTGCAAACAGGAAGTTGCCTTAGGCTTGAAGCAAACTTCAACAGGGTGTAAACAGGCGTGCACCCCACCTGAGGCTTCCCCTCTAGGAGTAGCTGGTGCAACTGAGTTCCAAAATGGAAGCCAAGGTGTCCTGCTGGAGGAGTGTTCTCTAATAGGATATACCCTATTTCAGCCTTGGGGCCAGGAGGCTCCCCAAGAACCTTGTCGAGATTGCAGAGGGGCCTTTGCAGAAGGGGACCTTTCCTAAGATGATCCTCTCCAGGATACAAGCTCAGTCCCAGGCCCAGCACCAGCTCCTGCAGATTTCCAGGCTCCCTCCTGTGAGCCAAAAATCCCCCAACGTCCACTCAAGCCCTCTAGAAAAGGGCAACTTAGAAAAGGGAACTGAGTGACCTTGATACACAGCTTCGGGTCTCAGGGTAGAGAACTTGCCTAGAGGCTCCGGGTTTTACCTGAGTGTCCTCAAACCCACAGTGAGCTAGAAGAAATGGATTTTCTGAAACCCTGCTTCCAACCCGAAAGAGCTCTACTGAAAAGACAAGCTCAGCCCAGCGTCCATCTCTGTGTGAAGTCTAAGGGAGGGCCCTATGTCCACTTCAAAGAAGCTGGATCAGGGACATGTGAAGAGAGGCAGGTAAGGTTGCAGAAACAGTGTTCTCTTTTCAAAACATTTTTAAGTCGCCTCTCGTTCAGTTTCCTTTCCTGGAGGCCACTATGGAACAAAGGCTGGAGTTGGGTCTGATGTCTATGTTTTTTCTGAAGACCTCCCTGCCTTTGCTATTCTGCCAGGGTGACCTCCTCCTCCATCTTTAATTGTGTCTGTGATGTCTGAGGAGTGGAGTCCAGAATGTCTTTTCCGGAAGGATCAACAGGTTGCTGGGGGCAGAACTTACTCCTAGTCTTAAGAGCCATCCACTAGGTCTATGTGGCATATGCTTGTAATCTCAGCATTTGGGAGCTGGAGGCAGAAGGATCAGGAATTTAAGGTCACCCTTGGCTACAGAGTGAGTTCGAGGCCAGGGTTATATGAGAGCCTGCCTCAAAAAATAAATAAATAGAAAGAAGAAAAGAAAAGGAATCTGTTTTTCCAGAGAAGAGGACTCACAGGCAGGGGTCAACAGCCAGAAGACCCTGTTTCTCTCTCCCCCAACTCAGCCCTGGAGCCTCTGACTCCACCTCCGTTATCCCATCTCTAAAATGGGATAATAACTCCAGCAGCCAAATAGTGGGTGTTCTGAAGGTGCATCAGCTAATTAGAGATGGGTGTTGGGTGGTCGGCGCCCTGGGAGGGCAGGGCAATCTGGCCGCTAGGATCCACCCCAAGCTGTGGTTCTCAGCTTGGATGAGATAAACCACCCAGCCCCAAGTAAGAACCTCCTCCCACCATTCCAGGCATTACCCTGAAAAAACAAAAACAGCTGCGGACCTAGGAATAATAACAGAGAGCCAAGCTACATCCAAGTAAGGACTGAATAAGATCCAGGATGACACCCAGCAGGTAAAAATGCCTGCCACCAAGCCTGACACCCTGAGTTTGAGCCCCAGGCTCCATGTGGTAGAAGGAGAGAACTGAGTCCAGCAAGCCTCCTCTGATTTCCACACATACAACAAACAAATAAATTTAATTAGAAAAAAATTTTGAAGCAGGCAGCAAGGCACAAAACTGATTTCCCTTCCATCTCTCTGCCTGGCCTCTGAGGCTTGGGTTTAGGGGACAGTAACCAACTGTCCGACATTGCTTAAGACTGTCCTAGCTTTCGTACTGAAAGGCCCACATCCCAGGCAGCCTTTCACTCTGGAGGAAACTGGGATGTTTGCTGACTTCCTCTAGTCAGATCTGAAGACTGGCGATGGTAAAGGTTGCAGCTGTCTCTCCACTCGGCCCTGCCTTCTGTAACGCCCACAGACCATTGCAAACTGTTGGAGGCCCACCCCCCAAAGATGTGTCATCACACCCAAGCTGCTCACCTGCCACTGCACAGAAGTCTAGGACCTCTTCCTCCACTGTCTAGTGACACTTCTCACCCATGGACTGATGTCCCGGATCAATACACATATGTGCAAGCACATACACACACATGCATGCATATGTACATGCACATACATACATTAATGCATACATACCTTGTCACAGACACACTACACATATGCACAGGTAGACCTCACATACAGGCACAGATGTCTGCACGGCACACACACACACACACACACACACACACACACACACACACACACACATCAGAACCTGGAGCTGCCTGGTCAGCCAGGCAGCACCTTGGAGGAGACAAGCCCCAGGTTGCCATCTGGTGGTAATTCCTCAAGGAGGAGATTTGCCCAGGTGACCCCTAGGTCGGACTCCTTTAAACAACCCTAAATTGCCTTTGACACAGGCAACCTGGGGTCACTGCTGGGGGAGGAAGACCCAAGCCTTTGAAGGCCACACCCCCATACTACCTTGAAGCCTTTTCTGAGGTGAGCCCTCCAGCTGTGCAGCAGCCTTCCATAGTCATTCCGAGGAGTGGCCATATCAGAGGCATTATGGGAGGGGTATGGGTGCAGAAGGAGTGAGGAAGTGGGGAGCAGGCCCTCCCTCTGCATGCCCAGCTGCTTTCCTTTAGAAAACACCAGACCCTTGCCTCTTCCACACATAAGGCTCTGCCAACCTCAACGCATAATCATTGTGGTGCCAAGAGATAAACCAACTGTGACCCAAGGGAGACCTGGGTGGGAAAGCTCACTGACAGGACACCCCAGGCTCAACGAGGGTGCTCTACACACAGCACAGAGATGAGACAGACAGGTGTCTGGACCTGTAGGAAGTGTGGCCTTGCATGGTATTAGGTCTCATGGTGGACAAGCACCCTGGCCATGGGCCTCTCACTCAGAGCCAGGCCCCCCAGGCTGGCCAGGGAGCTGTCAAATCCCCCACTCCAGAGACAAATGGAGCCGTCAGAGAAAATAGCTTGTAATGGAGAGCAGGAGCCAGGCTGGGCTGGGCTGGGGGAGGCCTCTGCTGGCCAGATGTGAATTCTTCACTAATCACACCAAATTGGCCCAATTTGTTCACTGACACGTGGGGGACCAGCTTCATCTTTCTCCCACTGAGCGGGGGTTCCCTCCCTCCTGCATGGAAGCACTTTTGCTTCAGAGCAGGGCCGGGCCCTCCTCCCTGGAAGGCGCTGAAGCCTTCCTCTCTGGACACACAAGAGCTGGCTTGGGCTTGACTCCTCGCCTCTGTTTCTGCCAGCCCCTAGCTGGGTGCTGAGTGTTACACTCTTTAGGGATCTTTGGGGAGAAGGAACAGAGATGAAGCATGTGCTCCCTGGAAGCAGGCAGCAGAGGCGGGAACTAGAGAGTTAGAACAATCTGGGGATGAGCAGAGAGGGTTTCCAGGAGAGACAAGGGATGCTCTAGGGCAAGATGAGGTCCTTTCAGGACACAAGCTCACAGATTGGTGAAGGAAGCTAAAGAGCTCCAGCCGACACTCACTGCACCCCTAGACTTCCTCCCCTCACCCCACTAAGGGCTCAGCTGAGGCCAGCCTTGAACTCAAGCCTTTGTGCCTCAACTTCACAAGTACTGGGATTATAAGAGAGTGCCACCATGCCTAGCTCACCCCTGGAATTCCTGCATTCACGGCTGTGACTGACAGCTTAGCTCCTTGTTAGAGCACTTGTCTAGCATGTGTGAGGCCCTGAACTTGATCCCCATCACTGGAAAAAAAATAATATATATATATATATATATATATATATATATATATATATATATATGAACATGCACACACACACATACACACACACACACATGACAAAATACAGGCTAATGGCTCAGATTGTGGCAGGAGGGCTACTCTGTGCACAGAACACCCCCATCTCTTTCCGCCCTTGCATTGGGTTTCAGAAGGCAGAGGAGGCACACAGAGGCCAGCGTCAGATAGGCAGGGTATGAATAGCCTTGACCCTTACAGCATCTTTCTGTTTTACACCAGGAAGGGGTGCCATCTGGCCGAAGGGCTTGGTGCTGTGGTCCACCTCTGGTTCTCTAACCTCCACCCTTATATAAACAACCTGAGGCTTGAAAGTTTTGTGAGGATGTTGGAGGTGGGGGAGCTGGAATACAGAGAAAGTCAGCAGATCCAGCCGTTTCACAAAAGTTTAAGCAGGAATTCTAGGGTCCAGGGCCTAGAAAGGGGTAAGGCGAGCCTCCTCTCGATATATAAAGCCTTCTGGGAGAAGCAATCTTGCTAGGAAGTGGCCAGACTGGGACTATTATTGGCCCTTGAAGACAGAGTTGGTGGCGACCCAGAGGCATTAAGGACCAGGCTAAGGAGAGTGGGGCTGAGGGCTCCCAGTACGACCTGCCTAAGGACTGGGGAGACGGTAAAGGCTTCAGGGCTCCAGGCAGGCTAGCTCTTGGGAAGAAAACATCTTTCATTTTTCTGGCCCCCTCCTGCATTTCTGCTCTCTCCCACCTCAGGGTGAGAGATGGCTCTTTAGGACTTTCCTTCTCACCTTTCACCCCAGCCCAAACCTGTAGCAGGTTGATCCTGTTTACCCTCTGCCCTCCTTTAACGCATGCTGTCCAGGTGGGCCGCTGGGAAAGTGGGACAGCACCTGATGCCGTGAGACCTGACCAGGTAAGACTCACTGAGGGAAGAAAGAGCTGGGAGCCCATCCCAAGGGGAAGAAGGCAGGGCTATGGGGAGAAAAGGCACCCACGGGAAAAGCGTGACTATGTTCTCTCCTGCCTACCACTGTCTTGATTTCTCTAAAAGAGAAAAATCCTAGGCAGACATTATGGCACATTTGGGAGGTTGAGGCAAGAGTACCATAGGTTCAAGGTCATCCTCGGCTACACAGTGAGCTCCCGGCTACAGGAAAGTGTGTCTCAAAGAAAGAAAGAGAGAGAGAAAGAGAAAGGAGGGAGGGAAGGAAGAAGGGAAAGAGGGAGGGAGAGGAGAGAGAGAGAAGAAAGAAAGGAAAGGAAAAACAAAAGAATACTTTGGCACACCCTAACCCCCCCCCCACTGACCCTGCTACCCTAAATCTGGGCACTAGACTTTGCTCCTTTCTAGTCCTCCCTCTGGTAAAGGCCATGAACTGGATTCCGGACACAGAGGAAAGCCCTGGAACACTGACTTCTCCCTTCCTTTCTCTCTTCCCCTCCCTCTTGCCCTTCCTTCCTATTTTTATTTATCTATATGTTTTGGGTTTTGGAGATAGGGTCTCACTGTGTAGCCCAGGCTGGCCTCACGGCAATCCTCCTGTTTCAGCCCCATCCGGGTTTTTTTTTTAATTGACTGATTTTTTTTTTTTTTTTTTTTAAAGACAGGTTCTTACTAGTAGCTCTGACTGGCCTGGAACTTCTCTGTAGACCAGGCTGGCCTTGAACTTACAGATATCCACCAGCCTCCAGAGTGCTGGGATTACAGAGTTTCACCACCATCCCAGACTCCTCTGTTTCTGTTAGAAACACCTTCTACCAATGAGTTACATGCCAGGTTCCCAGCTGGTCTATGGACCCACCTTCATTAATAGGTTTCTTTCTCAGGTCCAGAGTCACCTTGACCTGGGTATGAATTCTAGTTCTGTCACTGCCTTGCTCTGTGACCACCACCTAGTCTTATGTCACCGTGAGGTGTGTAAGCTCTCTGGACACCAGTTTCCTCATCTGTGAAGTAGGAAATGTACTTCGTATAACTATGAGAACTGTGGTCACTCATATAGGCCAACCACAGCGGGGCCACTCCACACACAGCAGCTCTGCTCAGTAAGCCATTGGCCTGGCGCGGATGCCTGTAATCCCAGAACTCAGCAGGTTTAAGGCAGAAGATTGCAAATTCAAGAGCAGCCTGGCTATAGAAGAAAACAGGGGAGGAGGGGTGAGGAGGAAGAATGAAATAGTGGGCGTGGTGGTGAAAGCCCATAATCCCAGCGCTTGAGAGACAGAGGCAGGAGGGTCATGAGTTCAAGATCAGCCTTGAATCTTAGCTACCTAACACACACACACACACACACACACACACACACACACAGAGATAGACTTGAAGGAATTTCTATTTATCTATTTATCCTTACAGACGCCACCACAAATAGGTGTCTTCCAACAGTGAAGGGGCTTTTTAAGTTGTGTGCGGAGGCCAGAAATAATGTTGGGTGTCTTCCCCTGTCAGTTTCCACCTTTTTATTTATTTATGTTTATTGTTGTATATATATGTGTGTGTGTTTATTTTGGGGGGGCCTGTGGGCCCCAATGTGCTCATAGAGGTCAGGTGACAACTGTGTGGAATAGGTTCTCTCTTTTCACCTTTATGTGGGTTCCAGGGACTGAACTCGGGTTGCCAGAATTGTGTGGCACATGCTTTTACCTGCTGAATCATCTTACAAGTCCTACCACCTTATTTTTTGAGACAGGGTCTCTCTCTCTCTCTCTCTCTCTCTCTCTCTCTCTCTCTCTCTGCCTACTGAGTGTTGAGGTTAAAGTCTATGCCGCCCCTTTTGTTTATCACATTTATTTATTTGTTATTTTGGGGTGTGTGCAGACTCCCATGTGCACATATGTATGCATCACGTGGCTCTACAGTTTATGGGAGTTGGTTTTCTTCTTGCATTATGTAGGCTCTGGGAATGAAACTCGGGATGTTAGGTTTGGTGGCAAGTGCCTTTGACTCACTGAGCCATTTTGTCCGAGACGGGACCTCTCACTGCACACTGGCCATTTAGGCGAGGCTGGCTGGCCAGTAAGTACCCAGGATCCATTTATCCCTGCCTCCCAGTGCTGGGATTATAGAGAGACACACCTCGCTTTTTAAGTACTGGAGACCAAACTCAGGTTCTCATGCCTGTACAGCAAGTACATTATTCCCTGAGCCATCTCCCCAGCACCAGAGGAACAACTGACCCTTCCCGTCTCTGTGCTTGCCTCCAAGGTGGACAACAGTCAAAATCCCTGCCTCCAAGGTTGTTGTGAGGATGAAAAGAATTAGTCCTGGTGAAAATCACATAGCAGAGTCTCATGCTTCCTAAGAGCTCAGTGAGCATAGCATACATCATCAATATAAAGCTGTTTTGCCCAACTTGCAAAGCGGGACCCTTCCTTAGATGTACCAGTTTATGGTCACCGGGCTTGAACACTGTCCCACTGTCCTGGGGTCCCTCCTCTCTTTCTCCAATCTGATTGTTCCACAGCCCTGCTCTCCCACAAGGAGCCATCAGAAAGTCCTGTTTTCAGTAAGTTTCCCCAAATCCAAGAATGGCAGACAGTCTGTCTGGTTCCACCCAACAAGGTTGGTGATGACAATTGTCTCCAAGACTGACCCTCTTGGTGTCCCTGCCCTGCTTGCAACCTGTGACCTCCTCCTCCCTGTCTCTACGTCTTTGTGCCACCCCTCTGGTACCCAGCCACTTCTCCCTAGGGTGGTACAGGGGTAGCGTGCAGACCGAGTCTGCACTAGGCCTTGGGCGGAGCATTGGGTGCCAGGGCCAACTGGTGCCAGCAGCTCAGGCCTCCTCTTGCTGAAACCTGCCACCTCCCAAGCCTGTGGACACACACTCATCCTCTTCCGCTGCCTCTGGGGAAGTGCTAAGCTCCAAACAGCTTTCCCTAGAAACCAGCACTCCCTCTTGTTGCTCCTATCCAAGGTGGGTGCTGCCAACCTGATACCAGGGGTGGTGCCCAGAGTCTGCCTCAGCTCTGCCTCTGAGGCTAACATCCTCATTCTGGAGTGACCCATCTCCCAAGAAAATGAAACACAGTGGGCTGTTGGCAAACAATAGTTCTCAGAGTTCATCGTGGGGTGGGAGTTGAGGAAAAGGTGAAGGAAGAAGGCACCTAGGCCCAGGCTTCTGTTTTACCTTTCATCTGTTTGTTTATGCACTTATCCAGAAGGGGGAGTTATACATGTAGATTGCACACATGGAGGTCAAAGGACAACTTGCAGGAGTTGAAGTTCTCCTTCTACCATGTGGGTTTGGGGATTGAATTCAGATCATCAGACACCATTAACCTTCCAAGCCATCTCATTTATTTATTTGGTTAGTTGGTTGGTTTTGGTTTTTTGAGAAAAGTGTTTCTCTGTAGCTTTGGCTGTCCTGGAGTTCGCTCTGTAGACCAGGCTGGCTTTGAACTCACAGAGATCCCAAATGCTGGGATTAAAGGCTTGTACCACCACCACCCAGTTTCATTTGTTTATTTTTGAGACATGGTCTCAGGTATCCAGTCTCCCTCAAAGTCACTATATATAGCTAATAATGACCTTGAAAAACTACTTTCTTCTTCTCCTCCTCCTCCTTTTGATTTTTTGAGACAAGGGCTCTCTGCTTAGCTCTGACTGTCCTGGAACTCTCTATGTAGACTAGGAAAGCCTCAAACTCATAAAGATCTTCTTGCCTCCTGAGCTCTGGGATCAAAGGCGTCTGCCGCCACATCCAGTGACCTTGAACAGCCTAATCTTCCTGCCTCTATCTCCCTAATGCTGAGATTATGGGTATCCACCACACTGTGCCCTGTTTATTCATTACCAGAGATTGAACCCAGTGCTTCATGCCTAAGAGGAAGCACCCAGCCCTTATATCTTTATGACAAAAGTATATTTATGTACATACACCTTTTACTTTTATGCTGCTTCCAAATGTGCTTTAATAAAAAGAGAGTCTTCTTTTCTTTTCCAACCTGGATTTTTCAAGAAAGGGTTTTTCCGTGTAGCTCTGGCTGTCCTGGATCTCGCTCTGTAGACCAGGCTGGCCTCAAACTCAGAGATCTGCCTGCCTCTGCCTCCTGAGTGCCGAGATCAAAGGCAAGTGCCACCACCTCCCAACAGAGAATGTTCTAAAACATTTCTAGCTGCATTTTTTTCTTTGAAAACTCTTTAGTTGCATCAGATATGCCAGAAAGATACACTGTGGCTTGGGAATCTCCTGGTGTACACCATGTGTTTATAACTGAGACATGTGGATCGAGAAAACAGGGAGGATAATATCTGAATGGACAAACTGGAAAATGGGTAGGAGATACAGGGAAGTGACTTTCTTTGGGATACAAGTAGTGACTTTCTTTGGGACTGACTGGACCATCATTTCTTCCATCAATGACTGGACCTTTATCTGAGACCAAGTTTCCCACCCGGGTCCTCAATAGACCCCATTTATCTGAGTTTTTTTCCAGTGCAGATAAGCGTGGCTTCACACACACCTCGGTGTTCCCATTTCCAGCTGATCCAAGCCTTGGTTCCTGCCCAGAGAAGAGCCCTCAGGAGTTCCAACTCTGGGGAGTACCGAAAAAGAGGCTGGTACACCTTACATCCTCCCACACAACATCTTTCTTCATCTGTCATCACTCCGCACCTCAGTTTCCTCCTCTGTAGAGTTACGGGGTTCAGCTCAGGTCTACAAAGATTCCTCCCACAGCAAGCAACTTAATCTCCTGGAAACTGTAGGCTTTGGTAGAAAATCAGTCTCTGTTCACCTAGCTAACATCCTGCCATTTGTTCTGCAAACATTTACTATGAAATGACTATATGCCCTGCCCTATGCCAGGGCTACAAGTGAGCAAGCACCTAAGACTCAAATGTAAGGCTTTGTGTTGGAGCCTGCCTCTCTTTCTATTTGATGGGTAGAAGGCCAAGACTAGGCTAGGGACTGATGGTTGAGGCTCAGGATGTAGTTCAGTCTTTAAGAGTTTGCCTAGCATGCACAAGTCCTGGGTTTGCTCCCCAGCACTGTATCAATTGAGCGTGGTGGTGCAGACCTGGAATCTAGAGCTCTGAAGACAGGGGCAGAAGCAGCAGAAGTTCAAGGTCATCTTTGACTACATATTGAGTCTGAAGCTAGGCCGAGATATATGAGACCATGTCTTAAAAAAAAAATGGCAGGTGGTGGTGGCACATGCCTTTGATCCCAACACTCAGGAGGCAGAGGCATGCAGATCTACAAGGCCAGCCTGGACTACAGAGTGAGTTCCAGTACAGCCAGGGCTACACAGAGAAACCCTATCTCAAAAAAACATGATAATTATTGAGATAGGGTCTCACTAAGTAGTCTAAGTTAGTCTTGAATTTTGAATCCTCCCGCTTCAGCTATCCAAATGCTGAGTTTATAGATGTGTGCCTGGTTTAGTCCCAGCACCAGGAAGGTAAAGTTAGGTGAATCTCTGTGAGTTCAAGGCCAGTTTGGTCTACAGATAGAGTTCCAGGACAGCCAGGGCTACACAGTGAAAGCATGTCTCAAACAAACAAACAAAAAACAACAGAAAAACCAGTGTGTGCGCGTGTGTGTGCGTGTATGTGTGCCATCATTCTTGACTATATTTTCTTATACTCGTTTTTCTCCCTTTCTCACCAGAATATTCAAGAGGACAGAGATATTGATTGATTTTTTTATTGTTGTTATTACTGGATCCATTGCCCCATGTGTGGAATAACGCCTGGCACACGGTAGATACTTGATACATATTCCCGAAGTTAACCTCTCTTCTTTTTCCAGTGCTCTAGCTAGAGCTCAGGACATTTGACACCTAGACAAGTGCTCTATCATTGGACTACATCCCCTGGCCTTTTGAGATGAGGGTCTTGCTCTGTAGCCCAGGGCCTCAAGATCCTCCTGCCCTCCATGTATATTCCCACACAGGGTGGCCCTGCGCTAGTCCTGAAGAGACCTATAGGTGAAATAGGGAGGGGAAGCCAGCTGATGCCTGTCCAATGCTTTCACACAGTCATGGGCGCTGGGTTAGTGACAAAATATGGAAACTGTTATTGCTAAACACACACCAATGGGCTTGACTGATAAAGACTGGAATTTCACAAGGAAAAAAAAGCAAGATTCAGCAAAAATTACACATATTGCTTCATGCAATAGATATTTCTCTTGTGTCTGTCATCTATTCTGATTAGAAGATGATTTACTTTGCTATATTTGCTCCAAAAATTCAGCCTGCTCAGCAATTGTCAAGACTTAATCTCCAAGCAGATCTCATCCAACCTGAGAGGGCGATGCTTGGACCATTAATGAAGTATCCCTTTCCTGGTCATATGGGCTTGGTCCTCCCCGACCCCCCAGCTGCTGATTATTTATAACCACTGAGTGATGGGGAAAAAGCCATTAACCAATCACATCGAGTTGGGGTGTGGCCACTTGGACCCCAGGTAGAAAATGGAGAGAACACAGGTGTGCTAGCTCTCTCCATGTGGAGTCGGCTGGACAGATAGGACTTTGGCGTGAGTAGCGTGAGTTTCCCCCCTTTTCATTCATTAAAAATACCCGTTCCTATTGAGCTGGCTTGGTTATTCATTTGTGCCGACCTAATACTTTTACAACTGAGGGAAGAGGAGGATGAGTGAGGTCCTATCCTTCTGAGAATTGATCCTCATGCCTGAGTTCTCTCAACTGCGAGCTCTTGGGGTACCTCCCCACTGATTCCCCAAGTCTTTAATGCCCACTCCGGAAGTTTTTTTCCTGGCAGGGCAGACACCGTTGTCTCCTGTCCTCTGTAACCTTCCTAGCAGGGAGGTCACTGGTGGCTGTCTCGACCTCCTCAGACTACGTGGACAAAGGTCACAGATGATCCTAATTAGTCTAGGTCCCTGACTTTGGCTACACTGTAAGTTCTCCATTCACTTACTAAGTCGACTTCATCCAATAGCTTAATTCACCAATTTACGTTTGGGTAAACAGCTTCAGAACGACCAAGTCATCTACCAACCTCTGGGAGATGGGTTGTCGGGGCATGCCAAGATGAGCAGAAACAGAGTTTCTGCTCGGGTTGGGGTAGCTCAAAACTGGCAGGGCTAGGGTAGAAAGTGACAGAGAGCCAAGGCGTGGACACAATGCTTCTGGCCTTGCCGGACAGGCACAACAGGCACAGGCAGGAGGCCAGCCTTGCGGTCCCGGGTTCGAGCAGACAGCCGCCGCGGTAGAAATCTGGCGGTGGTGGAGCGCGACAGAGGGGCGGTGGGAGCGGGCGCCCAAATGGCCGGGTGGGGGCCCGAGGGGCGCGGCCCAGCCGCCTAATGGTTTTCCAAGGAGCCCCGGGGATTAGAGGTCGCTCCCCTCGGGGCGAGGCGGCGGGCCAGGACTAGGTTAGAGACCGGGACTCCGCACGTGCCAAGAGGGATGGGTGGAGTCAGGTGGCTTTTGTGCTAAGCCAACCCGCTGCGCGTAGAGACGCGGGGCGAAGTTCCAGGGGCGGCGCTGGGACTCCTCCTAAATCTGCGACGGCCCTTGGCGTCGCTTAAGACTCAAATCCAACCGCGGAGCCACGAAGGGGGACAGCGTGTACTGACTGCAAGCTGGCGGTGGGTGCAGGGGCTGGTGGTGAAATTCAGGAGAATCCGCCTCCTCAACAAAGGGTCATCACTCCGACCAGCCTACCCGCCCATCTCGCTAGGCTCCCGACTTTAAATCCTCTCTATTTCTTAGTCCCTCCCCCCCTTTGCTCTTACCCCCTCCCCG
Source organism: Ondatra zibethicus (assembly GCA_004026605.1). NCBI lineage: Eukaryota > Metazoa > Chordata > Mammalia > Rodentia > Cricetidae > Ondatra > Ondatra zibethicus. The sequence continues at coordinate 129,186 of PVIU01002222.1, read as the reverse complement.
CCTTGGGTTCCTGTCAACCCCGGTAGACCCCAGCACCAAGTTCCAAAGTGACTGTGGAGTGGGGGAGGAATGGCCCTGCTTCAGCCAGGTCCAGGCCTGCCTTACCCCCCCACCCCCCACCCCCACACAACTGTTCCTAGGCAAAAGCAACTTTCTCCTGAGAGGACCCCACAAGCCTTTTTGGGGAGGCGACCCAGAATTGGGGCTGGGCTTTGGAGTGCAGCAGGATGACTTCAAAGGGCGGTGGGTGGGGTTGGTGCCTGGTCACAGGTGCCACTCAGGGTGGGCCAACCTGCCCAACCAGGTCAGGGCCTGTGCTGCACCCGCCCTCCCGCCCAGAACATCACAACAGAAGCCTGACAGCAACCCCACCCACTAGAGATGCCCCAAGGGCACCGGCAGAAGACCTCAGACTGGAATCCCAGAACCCAGGCACCAAGGGTCAGGTCTCCTTTGCAGTTCCCACTTCCCAACCTGGAACATACCTGCCCCCACATGTGCCCATGGAGCCCCAATCTAGGGTGAAACGTTTGGGCTCCAGAGCCTCAGGGCTGTCATGATTTGTCCAAACTTCCTCCTGTCATTGTCCCCACCTCTGTGAATCCTTAGGAAACAGACACAGGGGAAACAAGCCTCCAGCCTGGCTCCACCCCTAGATTATGGAATCGCTGGGGCTAAGAGGGAAAGGCTCTGCGCGGAACCTAAAGCACGTGCTGTGGTAAGAGACCACTGAGGGTTCCTTTGCAGCTTAAAGACTGAAATGTGTCCCTTCAAACTGAGGGCTAAAAGCTCTGTTTGCTCACCTGTAAAAGGACAATAATAGAACAGTACTTTCTGTGTAAGGTTGTCATGAGGTTTACATGAAATTGCATGTGGAAGTTCTTAGGACCTGGCATGCAGTAGGCATCCAGCATGTGGCAGATCTCACTCACGGCTGCTGATATTAATAGTGCTTTACGGAAGCATCTGCATCTACAGACCCATATGCTCTGAGAGCAGCCTCACTCACAAACGGAGTGGGTCCCCTGCCTTGCAGGAATCTGGCCTTTGCCTCTGGCCTCCTCCCACTGCACCACCTGCTTGGCCTCCAGCACACTCCAAAGCGACCACAAGCGGCAGACTGAGCTGTCCTGAACCAGCAGGGACTCCAAAGCCCCCAGGGAAAGTCAGGAGGGCTGCTAGTGAGCACCTGACTCAGGCTCCAGGGTCAAGGCTCACCCCGGAAGAGAGAGAGAATCCTCCATGATGGCCTTCCAGGGGGCCTAGTAGAGGAGTTTGCTCCAGACGGATGCATCTCTGTGTTTTGGTGTAGGATAAGGAACAAACAGGCAAAAGGGCCCCTCACATGCCTTTCTGAGCCTTGGCTGGCAGGAACAGGCTGGTGAGCCATGCCAGGCAGGTGGGTATTACTAGCCGGGTACACTGTACTAAGCCCTGGGAGACAGACAGTGTCAGCCTTGGGTACCTGCATCTAGAGGGAGCAGTGGCTTCACACTCTCAATTAGAGAGGGTCTCCTAGAGGCAAGTAAGTGTCAGGTGGACAGGAAGGATGGCCCAATACTGATTAGATATTTGCTTCAAATATGCATGGGAGGCGGAAAACCCCCAGTCCAACCTCCAAAGAAAGGGGACCAGGTGTAAAAAACAGTTAACGCCTCTGAGTCTGAACCAAACCTGGGATGAGGAACCAAGCTGAAATTCTGCTCTTTGCTACCTTCAACATCCTCCGTCGTCGTCGGTGGCAGCAGGAGCCTGATCAGCCACATTCCGAGGAGGCCTGGGTTGCCTTTCCACTGAGCTCAAAAGAGCCCCTGGGGGCGGGCAGGTCTCTCCACTGTCTCAGAGCTGGCTGGAAAAACTGGTCTTCCTGCCCCCCCCCCCAAGCCTGGAGTTGAGGAGAGGCAGGATAGGAGGTTCCTGACATTCCACTGGGTTGGGAATGGGAGGAGGGTGGGGACAAGAGAAGAAGGCCCAGAGAGGCACAGCTCTACCCAGTAAAGAATATGGCTTGTCAGGGTTGAGGTGTGCGTGTGTGAGCGTACGTGTGTTTGTGTGTGTGTGTGTGTGTGTGTGTGTGTGTGTGTGTGTGTGTGTTTAATCAGCTTCAGAAACAGGACAGATGTGAGTCAGGCCCCTCTCCTTCCCCCAGCCTAAGGAGTAAGATAGGCAGTATCTTCTCATCAGTAGGCAGACTTGAAGTTAGACGTTAAGAAGGACTGACTTCCCTGATGGACACATTCATCATTCCCACACAGCGCGGCTGTGGGACACTGTGCTGCCTCCCTCATGGATCTTTTTTTACTTCTCAGGGCCCTAAGGAAAAGCCTAGCCTCTAGGACCACCTGCATAGCAAAAGAGATGGGGTCATCCTTGAAAACCAGGGATGACCATTCAATCCCCAAACTGGCCTAGTTGCCTTCTGAGAACTCCCACTTTATTTCCTGGCCCCTTCCCCTGAGCTGGTACTTCCCTACCCCCCATTTCCTCCCGGGCCACAGCAGAAATCTGGCCATGGAATGGGGGGTTGTAGTGGACCAGCCACATCCCTCAGGCAACTTCAGCTCCACCAGTGTCCCTCTCCAGGAACCAGCTGAGTCCTTCCCGGGCAGAAAAAGACCAGATAAGCTCCCACTGAAGGCATGGAGTTAGACTTTTCCGAGCACAGGCATGGGACCCCACTACCTTAGACAGGGAACATCCAATCAAACTACAAACCCCACAGCTCCCCCAGGAACCTGCGTGTTCCCTGTATTCTGTACCAGTATTCCCTGGTAGATATCTACCGCCCAGGCCAGCATGCTTCTAAGATATGTAGGAAGCTCTTCACAGCACCAGGCCAGTGAGCTGCTAGCCTGGTGTGTTGGGGGCCTTAGATACTATTTCCCAAGGCCAGCCATCTAGCCCCATGGGCAGAGGCCTTTGCAAGCTCTGACTACAGGTGCACCGTGAGAAGGGGGGAAGTCCCCTTCAAGTTACTGAGTGTGAAGACCCTTTCCTGTGTCCTTTTTTAAAAAAAAAAAAACCAACAACTTTTTTATTTATTTATTTTTGAGACAGGGTTTCCTCTGTGTAATAGTCCTGGCTGTCTTAGAACTCTCTTTGTAGAGCAGACTGGCCTGGAACTCAAGAGATCCGCCTGCCTCTGCCTCCCAAGTACTGGGATTAAAAGCCTGCGCCACCACCGCCCAGCAAAAGCAAGTGTTCTTGAGCACTGAGACATTTCTCCAGCCCCTTTGGGTGTGCTTCTAACAGTGATTTTCCTCAGGCTACCCTCCCAGAGTTGGTGTGTCTGCCTCAAGACCACCACACAGTGCAGTCTGTGTTCAGACCGGCTCTGATTCGAGAATGCGGACAGTGTTCAAAGGCAAAGAGCAGGAGCAAAACTACAGCCACTTGGAGGAGGGGGATGGGCATTGTGCTGAAGCTCTGGGCTCAGATCACAGGTCTTGGGTTATGGGTTTTAACAGAGTAGAGCCCCAGCCCTGTGGACTAAGTAAACTCCAAAGGGTTAATGTTGACCCCGCCCCCCCCATCCTTAGTCCCAAGCATCTTGGTATCCTGAGCTACTTGGTGAGTGTAGAGACAGACAGATGCATATGTAGGCAGTGACATCCCTAACCTGAAGCCTCACATTGGGGCAGGTGGTGAAACCAGCCAGTGAGTGACAAAGGCCACTAAGAAGGAAGGGGACAGCTGGGTTCTTTCTCAAGCTCTGCCTGTACTCCCTCAGGCATTGGCAGAAGTTGCTGTCCCCTCAAACCTGAGAGAAATTGTTGTATAAATCTGATAAGTGCTTCACAATGCCCAGTCCTGGCTGAGAGGACTTGGTATTTTTCACAAACATTGGGACCTGGGAAGCAGGAAGCATCCATGGCTCCATAACCCAGAACTCTCAGAAAATAAGCCAGTATTTATTACCCTGAGTTTCCTGGGTCCTTTCCAGAACTTTCTCCCCTTTCTGCAAGAATTGTCCTCTAAGGAGAAGAATGATCCTCTATTCCCAACATATACCCTACCAATCTGCAAGGACAGAGGATCTATCCCAGACCTCAGCCAGCAGTCACCCCAAAGACAAGGGAACCACACCTGGGGATTTGGGAAGAAAATTGCTCAGCTTCCCTTCTATGAGATTTGGATTAGACCAGAGCAAGAAATCTCTGATCTTCCTGTCCTAGGGTTGTATCTCTAAGGGAGAAGACAGTGTCCGTCTCCTCTGGAGGTTGGAAGGAATCAAATGCCCACCTTGCTGGTCCTGCCATCCTGCTAGCCAGGCAGAGCATGCTCACACTAGTGCGAGGATGCCAGCAGACTCTCTGTCCCAGTGGCTCGGATGCCCACTGATGAGAGAGGCCAAACTAGTCAGAGTACAACCACACAGCAGCGGGTTCTCTGTGGCCCTGTGGGAGAGCTGGCATTGTGTGCACGGGCCCAGCTCAGGAGTTAGGAACAATTTGCCAAGATGAATAATAGGTCTGTTTTTGTAATATTTAGAAAGATCTGAAAGGAAGCACAGCTGTGAATTCCTTGGGCAGAGGCAGGACTTTGGGACTGCCTCGAGCCCTGCTGACTTCTGTTGGAGCTTGTGATAGGCATGGGGCGCCAGTATAACTGTGTTCTCAGCCCCTCCCCCCAAGCCCTCTTCCTCAGGTCTCTAGACAAGCACTTACCACTGAGTTGTAGCCCTAGACTTTTCTACTTAATTTTAACTTTAAAAACACGCATGAGTATCTGCCTGTTTGTATTTAAGTGTCCCACACGTACGCAGTGCCCACAGAGGTCAGAAGAGGGCATCAGATCCCCTAGAATTTGAGTTCCAGATGGTTGTGAGTCACTATATGGGTGCTGGGAACTGAACCTGGGTCCTCTGAGGAGCATTAAGTGCTCTTAACCACTGAGTCATCTTTCCAACCCTTTAAAAAAAGAGTTAACGCAGGAGGCAGAGGCAGGCAGAACTGAGTCGGAGGCCAGCCTAGTCAAGAGTGAGTTCCAGAACAACCAGGTCTCCAAAAACAAAACAGTGTGGGTGTTTTGTTCACAAGTATCTCTGTGTACAGTGTGCTTACAGTGCCCATGAAGGCCAAAAGGGGTGTTGATCCCCTTAACTGGCATAGAAGGTTGTGAGTCTATGTGAGTAGTGGGAATTGAACCCAGGTCATCTGGAAAAGCAGCCAGTGCTCTTAACCACTGTGCCATTTCTGCAGCCCCTTTTTGAATTTGTTGAAGCAGAGTCTAGCTTACTAAATTGTCCAGGCTGACCCGGCACTCACGCTGAAGCCCAAGTAGGCCTTGAACTCATGATTCTTCCACCCCAGCCTCTGAGCAACTGAGATTACCGGTCTGAGCCACCAGCCCCAGTCTGTAACTTCTTAAATGAAATCATCGCTTCGGTCTTCTCAGGCCCTGGGGAACTGAACTCAAAGCCTTCCACTGAGCTACACCCTATGTCCCAAAACATTTTGTTAAAACAAATATAATTTAGGGGTAGATGGGAGGAGCGGAGGCAGGTCAGGGGAGATCTTGCCTGATTCTTAAAGCAACAGGAAGGAAGCAATGACTTCTGGGACATTCTTCTTGCTTCATGGATAGGAAGTGTGTGTGTGTGTGTGTGTGTGTGTGTGGTGTGTGTGTGTGTGTCTGTGTGTGTGTGTGTCTGTGTGTGTGTGTGTCTGTGTGTGTGTGTGTCTGTGTGTGTACCCTTGCAGAGCTGCCCCCAACCGCTTATTGGTCACTGCCACCTTCAATGGCAGCCTGGCCTTATCCTCCTCCTCCCAGTCTTTCTTCACTACCCCAGGAAAGGCTCTGTGTGGAGCTCTCAGGGACAGGAAGAAGGCAGGGACCCTGAATTGGGGACTATGGGCAGGGAACAGGGTCCTTCACCCAACCTTGCCTTAACTGCCCATATATGCACGGTTTCCCTTTAGGATTTTTTTTTTCCTAAATGGGATTTTCTTGGATAGCCCTCCGAGGGGTAAACCTAACCGGTTTTGGGAAAGAGCAGGGCAGGGTCTTGCCCAGGGTCACATAGCTTTTTTTCCTCCTCCTTGGGACCCCATACAAGCCAGAGCAGGCATCGGAGCCCCTCAGCTCTGAAGACTCAATTCTCTCTTTCTAAGAAGGCTCTCTCCCTCTTCTGCAGATCTGAGGCAGGCCACCTGGCCTCTATGTGCCTCATATCTTGAAGAGATGCTTATGACAGTCAGCACACTAACAACAAAAGAATCAAATGAGGTGTTTGTGAAAATACTTCTTAGGGGTGGCCGTTTCTCTTTTCTTAAATGCAAGCAGCCGCTGCGGGGTGGCAGCACAGGAGGACCAGAAAAAGGTCGAGAGAAGGTGAGGACCCGCTGAGGCGGCGGCTGGGGGGGACGGGGGCGGGGCACGGACGGTGGACCAACCGCAGCCGTCGAGCGGCACCCAGAGGCCAGAGTGAAAACTGCATGCGGTCCGCCAGGGGGCGGAGCGACCTCAGAGGGCAGGGCCGGGGTGGGGTGGGGCCTAGTCTTCACCCGCTTCTAGCTCAAAGTCTAGGCCTGGGACACCATAACTGGGCCCCCGCAGGACAAGGCAGCATGACCCGAGGTGCCAAGATTGGGCTAACTCCAGGCTTCAAGGGACAGAGGTGAAGTTCAGAGAACCATCCAAAGAAGAGTAAAACCCAGGAGTTGAAGAGGCCACTTGGCCCAGGTCTCTGCCTCCCAGCTCCTTCTCATAGAAGGCATTGTATTTGCTTTCTGTGAAAATCTACCTGGAGCAGAGTGTCCAGCCTCACCCTTCTTTACCTCCACCCCAAGGTCACTTTCCCAGGTCTAACCCTTTCCAAGGAGCACCCCACTGCAGGCAGCCTCAAATGCCCCCCCTCCGCTCATCTGGGGGAGGGAAACCACTGCCTTAGTCACGCCAGATAATCACCTCTGGTCACTCACTGTCTGGCCTCTTCCTCCAAGTCACTCAGAGTATCTCTTAGACATTATCTCACCATGCAGGCTTGGTGGGTGGGTGGGTGGCAGGGAGGGAGGGAGGGAGGGGGAAGCAGAATGCAGAACCAGCTTTTAGCTGGGAGAAACTGAGGCCAGAAGGGAGCAACACACCCATCCACCTGCCCTGCTTCCTTTCGTAAACTAAGAAGATGACGTTCAATCATGGTCACAGGTGAGGTGGAGGGCAGACAGCAGAAAGAACTTTCTAGAGGACTGTGAATGACTGCAAGGGCCTTTGGAGGCCCACCCAACAGCGTTCATGTGCCAAGCATCGTGTGACGACCTAACAGGAACTCATCCTTAGGAAGGCGGATGCTGCCATCATCCTTGTTCCATGGATGGAGGAAACTGAAGACACAATTGCCCAAGATCAGCCAGGGGAGACGCTGGGATCCCAGCCTAGGATCCCAACTCCAGGGGCTGCCTTCTGGTGAAGCAGAGAAGCGATGAATCTGAAACAAGTGCACGCCTGTGTTGACCTCCTATATGATGACCCTTAAGGGCTGCCTGGGTGGCCTTCAAGTGTCCGTTAAAGATAGTGGTATAGTCCTCCCTAAGCCAAACAAGCCCCCTCCCATCCCCATGGAAGGGCCTCACTGTGAAGCTTTTCTCTACTCATCTTCTGCCGGTTTTTGAGACAGTGTCTCAGGTAGCTTGGGATAGCCTTATACTCACTATGTAGCCAAGGATATCCCAGAATGCCTCCTCTTCCTGCCTCTACATCATGACTGCTGGGTGTGCACCACTATGGACAGCTTTTCCCAGGGTTTAATGTGACCTGTGAATTATGTCCTATACAGAAAAACCCTGCATACACCGTCATGTGCCACCCAGCAGGCCAACCCTGCAAAGCCTGCAGAAACAACTACACAGAATACCCTCCAAGCTGGAATCTGGGTCATGTCTGGCTGTGACCTGCCGTTCTTCCTACTGACTGACCCAAATCCTTTCTCTGCCAGAGTAGCCCAAGATTTGGTAGTGTGAGAGAAGCTGCTACAGCCAGCACCTTTGGTAGCGGTATGGAGGACAGCCTGGATGCTTTCATAGGCACACGGCTTGATGGGACATTGGATGCCATAATACACAGCTCTTCTCAATCTGGATGGGAAAACAGATGTCCCACGTCTGGAACCCCGTCATCACCCAGAGTTTGTCCTCACCACAGTTACCAATGAGGAAATGCCCAAGCTGTGTCTCTGTGTTGGGAGCCGGGCTTGCTCAGGTCGCTGGCCTGGGAAATCCTCACTCAGCCCTCCTCCACTGCTGTCCTGCTGATGTGGTTAGAACAGCACTGTTCAGCGTGTCTTCAAAGGGAGCCCCAGGCTGCGCGTAGGAGGGAGGGTGAGGGGGTTAGTCTGAGTTGAGGTGGTGGGCAGAGACTCAGGGATCCCACAGCTCACTACAGGATGGACAGGGAGGTACACCAGGACCTGAGGGAATCCAAGAGCGTGGGTAACGTAGCTCTGTCCCAGGAACTAGAGGGATGGAGACTTCTTCCCCTATCCCAACACTCACATAAATGCTGGGCCATGATAGTGGAGACTATCGTGCCCCCCCCAACCCTCTTGGGACATGGACATTAGGCTCTGAGCAGGGAACAACCATCCTGCTGTCCCCTCTCCAACTCTGTCATCTTGTCTTCAACCCATAGCAATGCCAGAAAACTCTGTCACTAGCTACCCCCTAGAATGTCTCAGCAGACGTGGGTCTGGTAGGAAGTCTTATCTGGTGTCTGCCCTTGACCCTGCTTGCTGCAGTCACACCTTCTTGTGAAACCTTACCTGTGGGCAGAGCTTTGTGGGCAATGGAGCAGTAAGAATTGTGTACTGACTTTCCACCAGGCTCTCTGGTAGCAACTCTTCTTCAACTGCTTGCATCCTTCCTTGGGGGACTCTACGGAGGATCCTCTCCCATCCTTGCTCCTATGGGGGTTTCTCAGCCTACCTGTTTACTCTACCTGCAAATGGGGATTTGAACCAGTCAAACAGTGGACTGAATGACAGGCAAGGTTTATAGGCCTGGAATCTCCTGGTCTGCTCTCCATCCTGAGTGCCCTTCCTTCTTGGTTCATGAGAGGTGACATACAGGGCCCCTGTGGGAACGGCCAGCTTGTCAGGGTCACTAGAGCAGCGACTCCTGGAGCTGACTGAAGATGCCCCTGGCACAGACGCTTGGTCTAACAACAACCCTGATGTCCACAGCAGGCTCTACAGCAAAGCATAGTGACAGGGGCCCAATACACGCACATCTGGTACAGTGGCACATGCCTGTAACTCCAGCACCTCAGGAGGAGGCTCAGGAAAATGGCCACCAGAGGGTCATCTGGGCCCACTGCTGAAGACAGACAGTATGGAAAGTCACTTTAGGCATAGCAATTGTTAATAACTCTCTTTATATTTAAAAAGGAGAAAACATTTCTTTTTTGAGACAGGGTCTCACGTTGCCTAAGCTAGCCTCGATTTTCCTCTATAGTTGAAAGCGACTTTGAACTCCTGATCTCTTGCCTCCACGTCGTGAGTGCTGGGGTTGCAGGCATATCCCACCACACCCAGTTCACGCAGTGTGAGGGACAGAACCCAGGGTTTGGTGCAAGCTAGCAAATGCTCCACAGACTGGGTTCCATCCCCACCCTTAGTTTTCTGCTTTAATGTGTGTGTGCCAAACCATGATATCACAGACATTATGGCTCTGAAGTATCTATTTCCATATCATATGTCACAAACATCCACGAAGCAGTTTCTATGCCTAGGTACCTTCTGGCCACTTTCCAAATTACGCTATGAGGCAAGTGCTATTAGCCCATTTCACAGGTGAGGAAACAGAGGCATGGGGACTTGGGGATGGGCCCAAGTCACACCCCTCATAAGTGGCAGAGCTTAGCTTTCAGTGTGGAATAACATCAAATCTGTTGGCACCAAGAAAGTCTTGGGAGCAAAAATGGTGATGGGTGGTTCCCACTGATGGTTCATGGGAGGCACAGAATTTAAGGGACATCCCTGGAACTTCCCATGGGTCCCTTTTGCTGAATTATTGTTAGTGAGGATTCACCTAAAGGGAAAAGAACATTTTCCATGTCCCTAGGAAGAGCTACTCCCTTGCCCTGGTCCAGTCTCTGCCGACGTGAAAAGGCAAAGGTCCGTTGGTAAAATCACTTGTGGAGCCCCTCCTCCATCCCTTCTGAGGGCACTACCCATAGCCTCCATCGGGCTCCTCCCTGTCCCACCACTGTCTCTAAGAACTGTACCCTGACAGAAACCACAGACCATCCGTCTTATGCCTAGATTGTGGGGTGAGAGTCACTCAGAGCCTCTGTGCCTGGGCACTGAGATAGAACAAGAGCCAAAGGGAAGATACGTGTGTGGTGGCACACACCTACAAGCCCACCACTCGGGGAACTAAGGCGGCAGGATCGCTGAGGTACAAGGCCTGCCTGGGTTAGTGTAGCAGAACCTTGTCTCCAGATGAACTGGCAGGGACCAGGGAGATGGCTCAGAAGGCAAAGGCACTTGCTGCCAAGTCTGGCAACCTGTGTCTGATCCCTAAGAACCGTACGGTGAAAGGGGAGAACCAATTCCTGCAAATGTCCTCTGACCTAAACACACACACACACACACACACACACACACACACACACACACCCCGCAGCACCACAAAGCTCCCTGCCCCAATAGATAGATAGACAGACAGACAGACAGATAGATGGATAGATAATAAAAATGGTACAAGGGAGGGAGGAAGGGAAAAAGGTAGGCAAAGATTGCTTATTACTTTGCTCCAGTCAAGTCTCAACCTGTTGTCCCTTGACTCTCAGGCCTGCACTCCCTCTCCAGGTCAAAGGGACACAACCCTCTGCTCTTTGGGTTCAGTGCCCCTTGCTTCTGCCTGGCCCCAGGGCCCTTGCTGCTGATTCTCCATGGGGTTGGAAAGGATTTGGAGCTTGGGTCAGCTGTGTTACCCAGAGAGACCCCAGGCTCTCCTAAGCAAGCAAGACTAGGGCAGATGTCTTTGTCCTCCACCTGGGCTAGGGCCGCTCCCTTGCTGTCTGCCAGGCCTTTGCCTGCATACTCATCCACCTGTCCTGCTGGACTTATCACTCCCCTCATCTCCTGCCTTAAGATCCTCCTCCCAGGCTGCCCCTCGCCAGCCCTCTCTCTTCTCGTCCTAGGCTGCTTGATGATGCTGCCAGTCCCCGGGCTTTCTTCGTGCTGAGCATGAATCTCTCTGGCTGCATCCTCAGCCATACCCGGGCTCAGGAAAGCAAGAAGATGCGGGAGTCCGCTGGGTCACATTGCTTCTTCCGGCTTTTCTATGTGGCCTCCTTTAGATGCATGTCCCTTCTGCCCAGGAGGCATTTGTGCAAACTCTAGGAAGAGTGACAGTCAGGAGGCAGCAGTGACCTTTGGGTAGCATGCAAGCAATGCAGGTCCCTGTGAGCTCAGGCCACAGGCTATGTCCTTACTTAAGGCAGGGTCACTTGTTCCTCACAGAGGGAAGGGGAGAGTGGAGGTAGCATGTAGTCCAAACACACACTATTGCCATGCATCGCTAGTGTCTAGCATGTAGTTCAAACACACTATTGCCACGCATCGCTAGTGTCTAGCATGTAGTTCAAACACACTGTTGCCATGCATCGCTAGTGTCTAGGGCTCACGAACTCTCTCCTCCAAGCAAACCTGGGAGGAAGACACTATTTCCAGTCCCTTTGTACGGAGCAGAGAATGAGGCACAGAGAGGTTTAGCAACTTTCCTAAGGTCACATAGTCAGATATTGACGGCAAGATTTAAACTCAGTCAGTCTGGCTCTTAGCTCTCTGTGTGTAATTTTTTCTGCTTAGAAGCTCCACACCTGAGATCAAGCTGAGGCTTGCTCCTCCTCAGACATTCAAAGCCCTTCCCAAGTTGCCAGCTTCCCTATAGCACTTCTATGCCTACTTCTTCTATGCCCTACTGGGCACCTGACCGTTTGGCTCTTGTCTCTGCTTGCTCCCTAGCAGAGAGACCTTGCGACCTTGGCTTAGTTATTCCACCTCCCTGAGTTTCAGCTCCTCATCCCCCAAACCGGGGGAATTACTGATGCCTGCTATTAAGTAGACTTAATGAGATCACCTGGATAAAGTGCCTACTACACACACCTGGCACACAGTAAAAGTTAGTACATAGCAGAACAAGGGAAGGAGAGAGACTTCGGAGATGGCAAGTTGAAGTTTAGGTGGTTTAGTGGGCCAGGAGAGGAAGGGGTCTCTTGCCAGGGACTATAGTGCAGAGGAATGTGCTCCAGAGTGGCTGGCCCAGTGAGGAGTCATGTTGACACTTGAGTTCCTGGGGTGGCTGGAACTAGATCAAAGAGTTCCCACTTGCCATGGAGAGACATCTCTGTCTGGGGCCAGCTCCCAGCATCCCCTAGAGTCAGGGTGTTGCCCACAAGCCACTGGCTGTTCCCAGTCTCTGGAAGAAAAGGACAGCTATCTGTGGGACTTCCTACAGGGAGCGCTGAGCCTGCAGGGGTCTGGGGCTGAGATCTGAGTCTGGCTGAGTCTGGCTCCTATTGTCCATTCTTGGCTGGCCCCGGTCCCTTGGTCTGAAGCAGACACAGATGCCCCAGGTGGGTCTGGGAGACCAAATTATCCTGGGAATTTGATAAAGAATAAAGGCATGGTGGTGAGGTGGGAGCTGGGTGTGGAACCCAGGCTGAGGTGAAAAGCCACCCTGAGCCTCAAGGTTGCTACTCTGGTGTCGCTGGCTGCTGACCCATCTCAGTGCCTAACTGAGAAACTCCAAATGGCAATGGTGCCTGATGTCTGCCTTTCAATACAAACTGAAAAGGATTCCAAAAACTCAAGCCCTCACCTGAGACACAATTGTGTCTGTCAGTTCCAAACACAGTTTCCAGCGCCATGGCTCAGCAGGATGGGGGCACCCTCCCCACACTCTCGAGGGAGGGAAACCAGCCTGCTTTGGGCCCTGCAGCTCCTTGCCCTTCCACCAAGGAGGGAACGGGGTGGGAATCTGTCACCAGGGTTTTCTCTAGATCTGCCCATGCTTGACGGTCCCATCATCTCCCTCCTCCTCCAAGCAGGAACCAAGTGATGCATACGTTGTGACCCTTGAATAGAGGAAGTCTGTCTCCATCGACTGGCCTTATTTTAGAGGCTACAGGCAGTCTTGAATGCACGCTGGGTGAGTCACTGAGACCCCAAGTTTCTGTCCTCTAGATCTGCCCCCAATAGCAGCCCTCTAGTGCTGGACCAGGGACAACCTAGGAGTTCTTTCCACTGCATTTCACCCCTTCTCCACCCAGGCCTATTGTCCCCACCCCTGATGAGGCTGGGGTATGCCTGTGACTTCTAGGGTCTAAGGAGGCAAACAGTGGGTTGTCCTTTGAATCGGAATCAGGAGACTGTTTAGGAGGAGGAGCCTCGCTGGGGAAAGGAGGTCACCAGCAGGCAGACTTTGAGGGCCACACTCAGCTTCTGTTTGGCTTCTCTGCATCCTGACCTACTGCTGTGTCAACAGCCTCTGCCACACCCTCCTGCTGCCAGCTCTGCCTAAGTCTTCCCTCCATCAAATTGTCCCTGTCTGTCATTCTGTCACAGTGACACAAACATAATTAACACAGGACCTGGCGGGGGGGGGGAGGTGGACCAGAAATGGGGGCCCTAGCTGCCCCCCCACCCTCTGTTCTGAGGACCATACTGGCTTTTCACAAGCCAAGTAACAGACACACAGGGTTGCTCAGGCCTGAATCCTGGGACTCAGGAGCAGGAGGGTCATAAGTTCAAGGACAGCCTGAGCCATGCAGTGATTTCCAGGTTCAGAGGTAGTATGAGACCCAGGCTCACACAGTGAGATGAGGGAGAGCTCACCAGGAAAAGACACCTGCTTGCCAACTCAGGAGACTTGAGTTCCGTCCCTCGGAGGGCCCACACGGTGGGAGAAGAAAACAGGCCGTCTAAGCTGCACATGTTATGCTGTAGCATACATGTGCCACTCTCACGAAATAAATACATGTGAAAAAAATAATGGGCTGGAGACACGGCTCGGCCTGGAAAGCACTTGTGTGCAAGCTTGGCAGCCTGAGTTCGAGTCCTCCCACGCCAGGCGGAAGGAGACAGCCGACTCCTGAAAGTTCTCCTCTGACAGCCATACCTGCACACATGATAATAAATAAATAAATTTTGAAAATACAACAGCAAAAGAAAAGGCTAAATGTTTGGGGGGAGCACCATGGATGTCCCTTTACGTGTTCCTTGAACTTCCAAATAGTAAGTCTCCCCAAAACATTAGTGGGAGACTAAGGCAGAAAGTGAAAACTGGCAGGGAATGCGTTCACAGAGCCTGGGCTTCAGAGTCTGGAGAGACCCCTTGTCTGAAATAAGTACCAGAGGTCTTACAAGTCTGGTTTTAGGGGGACAGAGTGGGCTATTCTTATGCCCTTCAGACAGTGGCCCAGGTCCTGGCTCAAGACTGACCCCCCCTCCTTCCCTCTTGTTAGTCTCTCTTCCTTTCACTTGTTTTCTTGGGGGGAGAAGGGGACATGGGACAGGGGCTGTACTGAGACAGGGTCTTGCTGTTTGTCCAAGCTGGCCCTAAATTCACAGTCCTTTTGCCTCCAACTCCTGAGTGCTAAAGGATGCAGGAGACCCAGCTCAGTACTCTGTCCTGTCTAGCTCAGAAGCACCTCTTTATCTTAAGGTATATATGCCCAGCTCTCTGGAAGTCCAGGGTACCTAATCTCGCTCACCAGACTGAGGGGTTCCTAGGCCTGGCTCGGGCCTCAGCCTAGAGTAGGATTCTCCAGAGCAAGTGCTCTGTGTTCCCACAAGCCAGCCACCCTCAAAGGATGACAGCAGGAACAGGAGCTGGCCAGTGTTGGAGCCCATCCCACCCTCCAGCAGAGCTGTGCTTGGACAAGTCTGTCTGGAATGAGCAAGCCAACCTCAGCCCAAATCCCTGATTTCTAAAGGCAAAAAAAACCTCCTTCACTCCTCCAGCCTCCTCCCCAGCCAAGAACCTCAGACCGCAGGCCCCGCCACGCTGGCAGAGCCAGGGAAGCAGGCCAAAGTTGCTGAGGAGGGGAGAGGGTCCAGGGGGTCTTAGAACATAGACCGACCCTTGCAGGGAAGGCCCAGGACCCAGAGCATCAGGAACTGCTGCGAGCCACAGGGAGGATGAGGACCTCAATCCACAGAGTGCTACTCAGGTCCTAGATGACAGCTCTGGCCTGGGAGTGGTGTGGGGAAAGGAAGGCAGATGAAGCCGTTTCCTTCAACTCCTCTACTCCCAAAGAGCCGGGAGGAACCCTGGGGCGCTCCTGAGTCTACACTTGACCTGGGCTGGGGTGGGCTGGGCTATGCCCCTCTTTTCCTGGTAGTAAAGTGAACAAGAGTGGCTTCAAGAATGGGGGGGTGGCTTACGGAACTTCATACACCGGGTGCAGAAAGGGAAGGAGGAGAGAAAGGAATGGAGAGGCAAAGAGTGCTGAGAGGGCGGGAAGGCGTTGGGTGTGCACGCGTGCTCATGTAGCTCACACTGAGAGGACGGGAAGGCCTTGAGTGTGCACGTGTGCTCACGGAGCTCACACTGAGAGGATGGGAAGGCCTTGGGTGTGCACGCGTGCTCGTGTAGCTCACGCTGAGAGGATGGGAAGGCCTTGGGGGTGCACATGTGCTCACGGAGCTCACGCTGAGAGGACGGGAAGGCTTGGGTGTGCACGTGTGCTCACGGAGCTCACACTGAGAGGACGGGAAGGCCTTGGGTGTGCACGTGTGGTCATGGAGCTCACGCTGAGAGGATGGGAAGGCCTTGGGTGTGCACGTGTGGTCATGGAGCTCACGCTGAGAGGATTGGAAGGCTTGGGGGTGCACACGTGCTCACGGAGCTCACGCTGAGAGGACGGGAAGGCTTGGGGGTGCACGCGTGCTCATGTAGCTCACGCTGAAACACCCCATGCACATGACATTCTCAGCCACCTCTACATGGTCTTTTTTTTTTTAATATAAGGTCTCAAGATGAGGCCTAGCTGGCCTCAGATTTTCCACGTAACCAAAGATAACCTTGAGCTTCTGATCCTCCTGCCTCCATTTCCCAAATATGGATTTGCCTGCTTGCCAGGTTTCTTTTTCTCTTCTTTCTTTCTTTCTTTCTTTTTTATCTTTTCTTTTCTTTCTTTCTTTTTTTTTTTTTTTGAGACAGGGTTTCTCTGTGTAACTGGCTGTCCTGGAACTTGCTCTGTAGACCAGGCTGGCCTCGAACACACTGAGATCTGCCCGCCTCTGCCTTCCTAGTGCTGAGATTAAAGGAGTGCGCCACCCCCACCCAGCTGCTTGCCAGGTTTCTATGACACTGGGGATTCAACTCAGGGCTTTGTCCCTGGTAGGTCTTCATTCTACAACTGAGGTACATTCCCATCCTCATCCCATCCCATCCCAGTCCTCTCACCGTCGGAGGCAGAATCCAGTCATATCCGCAGGCAGGACTACTCAGGACTTGGCCATTGACACCGTTGCCCTCACTCACCCACATCCACGCACACAACTGCCCTCCTGCACACATGTCTCGCCATAAACCCTCCCTTCTGTATACACGGTACACATGCAGAGCCTGCCCACAGTCATCCTGCTTATGGACACAGAGCCCACGTCCCTCACAATACATTCATACACAGATACATACACGCACATATCTGTGGATGGTGGGTCTAGCCCTGTTTGCCAGGTATAGCTAGCTTTTTGTCTGAAGCATCCATGTACACCCCCAGCCAGGTCTTCTCTCGGAAGTCCCGTCTGTAACTCCCCATCTTTTCAGTTCCCATCCACTCAGCAGATGTCCACTATGGCACTTAGGACCTGCAAAAGCTACTTGGAACTGAACGCCAGCAAGTGAGGTCCAGTCAGAGACACATGTCCTACCTTGAGTCTTGACTTCTGGGGGCCCTAAGTCCCCAGACAACCCAGCCTGCCCTCCCTACACAGGAGGAGCCACATAGAGCAGTGTGTGAGCCTGCTTCCAATCTCAGTGTATTCATCTGTAGCAAGGATCAATCATGTCACACTCGTGATGGACACACCAAGGTTCCCCTGCGACCAAGAGGAACACTGCCACCTGGAAAACATGGTATCTAGCCTCCACACTACCCTCAGTGTCCTGGGGAAACAGGGAACTCAGGGTAGCCATCCAGAATTGGTCCCTGATCTAGACAGAGGACCAAGAACAGAGCCGGAAACAAAGAGGGGAGCCAAGGGTGGAGAAAACAGAGCCCCAGAAGAGCGAAGGAGAGCACTGCTGGTGGAGGGCCTGCTGAGCTCAGGGGAGCTCTAATTACAGCAGGCAGGCGGGCAGGGCAGCAGGGCTGGCAGCCTGTTTGAAGTCTGTGGCGAGAGAAGCATCAAAGGCCCAGGAGGCAGGCCAGAGGCAGGGGAGATGAAGGAGGGACCACACCGTCTGCCTGCTAGCCAAGCCAGCCCTCTCCCACCCAGATGCTCACACAGTCAGAACGCGGAGCCACCTGGTCAGAGACAGGGCCACGGGCTTCCAGGAGCATGGCAAACTGTTGTTCAGGCCAGGCCGGTCCTGAGAAAGGCTCCTCTCATGGTCCCTGTAGCGACTGTGTCCCCACCTCCCAGGAAGCGTGTCCTTGGCATCTCAGCCCCATATTTGGGGTCGTCAGGTGGGCTCTGATCCACTCAGCTTTGACACCCTGGAACCTGTCCCCATGATTCTCTTTCCCTCAAATCCCAAACCATCAAGCTTTGGAGATTTCCAATGAATGCTCAGGTGAGAATGTCAGCGCTCTGGGTGACAAAGGAACATCCCAAGATGGCTCCAAGCAGTCTCCTGCTACAGGTCAGCATGTTGGCCCAGCATGAATGCAACAGATGGCTTTTCCAAGAATGTGGTCATTCCCTTTACTACACTGTCCCCCAGGGTTCTGCATCCCTCCAAGTCAGACAGGGCTTCTAGGCGTCTCACCCCCAAATCATGTTGCTTCTGCTCAGCATGTCACTCTGGGAGGTCTCCCACTTGGCACATTTCCTTGTTCCCAGGCCTTATCCTCTAGATGTCTCCGGGACATCTTCCTGGCACGTTCTTCCAGCTCCCCAGCAGGAGCTGAGAAAAAAATGACTTCAGAAATGACGGGGGCATGAAGCAGAAGTGTCAGATGATATGGTCAGAAATCCCAGCTTTGCCGGGCGGTGGTGGCGCACGCCTTTAATCCCAGCACTCCGGAGGCAGAGGCAGACGGATCTCTGTGAGTTTGAGGCCAGCCTGGTCTACAAGAGCTAGTTCCAGGACAGGCACCAAAGCTATAGAGAAACCCGTTCTTGACAAAACCAAAAGAAAAAAAAAAAAGAAAGAAATCCCAGCCTCCCGGCCTTCTACATGGGGAATCCCAGGCACACCTTTTAGCTTTAGCTGCTGTCTTCTCCTCTTTCTCTACAGTTTTTCTTCCTCCTCCACTTTTTTTTTTTTTTTTTTTTTTTTGGTTTTTCGAGACAGGGTTTCTCTGTAGCTTTGGAGCCTGTCCTGGAACTAGCTCTTGTAGACCAGGCTGGACTCGAACTCACAGAGATCTGCCTGCCTCTGCCTCCCGAGTGCTGGGATTAAAGGCGTGCGCCACCACCGCCCTGCTTCTCCTCCTCTTCTTTCTCCTCTTTCCCTCCTCCTCCTCCTCCTCCTCCTCTTCTCTCTCTCTTCCTCTTCTTCCTCCTCTTCTTTCTCCCCATTCTTCCTCATCTTCTGCTTTCTCCCAACCACTTGGACTACAGGCATGCACAACTACATACTATCCTCAGTCTGTGCAGTGCTGGAGAGCCCGCCAAGAGCCTCATGCACTCTAAGCAAATCCACTATCTACTAACTGAGCTATGCCCCCAGCCCACATTCCTTAGCTTCATCGTCTGTGAGGCCGGTAGGCACTCACTAGCTCTACTGCAAAAGGACACTGTGAAAGCTAAATATGGTCATATGCAGAAGGTGCCTGGCTTCCAGCAGGTTCTTAGGTCATGATGGTGCGTATACAGACAGAGGACCAACAGGCTGCCGAGGGAGTTATTTCCAGAAGAGAGCAGAAGAGACCCTTCCCTATGGAGAGGCCCAGAACTC
The DNA here is from genome assembly GCA_004026605.1 of Ondatra zibethicus. Lineage (NCBI taxonomy): Eukaryota > Metazoa > Chordata > Mammalia > Rodentia > Cricetidae > Ondatra > Ondatra zibethicus. The sequence continues at coordinate 110,107 of PVIU01002222.1, read as the reverse complement.
CAGCAGGGCAGAGAAAGTGTTCACACAGCAAAATGCAAGCCTCCTGCACCGGGTGCCACACCCCATCTCCAGCCCTTTCATGCCTTGCCTCAGCTTCCATTGGCCTCCCCTTGTGAACACTCCCTGCTGTCAGGCCACTTTGCCACTGTCTCATCATTGTCCCCACCAATCAGCCGGCACTGGGCCACCATGCTCGTGGGGGCCATTCCTTCTCCCTGCTCTGGAACTGCACCTGTTCCACTGAGGTCATGTGCTGTCCTCACGGGGAAGGAAGGTGGGTCAGGACGAGGGGAGAGTGAGTCAGAGCAGAACCCCGAGCAAGCCATTCCCACCTGGACAACTTCACACCCCAGTGTTCAGACCCCCATAGCTCACAAGGGCGGGGACTAAGAGTGACCTTGATTGGGATGGAACCAGCCATATTTTTCCACACCACAGTCTCTCTTCCTCAGGCTAGATGATTGGGAGCTAAGAAAAATCAAGGTTGTAAGTGAAGTATGGGGGCCTGCAATCCCAGGGGCTTGGAGGTGGTGGAAACAGGAGGTTCAGGAATTCCAGATCATTCTCGGCTACATAGGTTATTGGAAGTTAGAGATCGCCACGGGCTACTTGAGGCACTGACTCAAAAGACCAAAACCAAACAACAAAACCAACAAAGTCATGAAAAATTCATGCCCGATGTGTTATATGGAGCCTACTGTCTAAAGTCTCTGCCCCAAACCTGCCCAGAGGCCCGTCCACTTGCTCTCTCCCCCATCTGTGGTTTTCCTTTTCTGTCCATCTATCTTCCATCCACCTAGTGATCCATTTGTTCTCTCATTCACCCCTGTATCCATGGCTTAATGACCCACCCAGACTTCAGACACCCTGCTCCCCTCCCACTCCATCTTACGTATCCATCCGCTGACCTACTAACCCACATGCCCACTCTGAGGAGCCTCCTCTCCACCCTACCCACTCATTCCTCTATGTCCACTTGCCCTTTATTGAACACTTCATACATCCCAGACACTGGGCTCGATCCCCAACCTCTCTGGCCTCCCCCCATCATTGGGTTGTTCCACCCTCCTTATTGGTAGTAGCACATCGCCTGGGAGAAGGTGACCATTTCCTCCACAGCTCCAAACAGAAGGAGACAGACTGCATCTGAGGCAGGGGCCAAACCTTACGCTAGCATTTAATAGAAGAGAAAGATATGAAGGGCCTTTTTTTTTTACTTAAATTTTTTTATTTGTTTATTTTGAATGTGTATATTTTGGCTGTATGTATGTCTATACACCACGTGCTTACCTAGTGCCCTCAGAGGCCAGAAGAAGGCATTGGATCCCCAACTAAAGTTGCAGATGGTTGTAAGCCATCAGGTGGGTACTGAGAATCAAACCCGGGTCCTCCGGAAGAGCATCAAATGCTCCTAACCACTTAGTCATCTCTCCACTCCCTGGGGTTTGGTCTTAAGAAGGAAGGCGATCCCAGCCCACTAAGCAGGAGGGAAGGTTTCCATAGATACTCCTAAAGTATGGGATGGACAATGAGAACTGTCCATGGAATGGGCCTCAGTTATTTAAAGATGAGGTGTGGCTCAGGGAGGGGCAGGCATCTCTCCCGGCTCCCCTTGGCTTGTCCCCATTCCAGCTTCATCCCAAGAATACAAGAGTGGAGGGAACAGGGCCTCAGGAGGTAAAGGCCAGGTGACACGGCCTATGAGGCATCTGAAGTAAGGTCCTGGGTCACAGGGCAGGTGTGGTTGCTCAGACTTTCAAGTCAGTGACTTTGGTTAAATCTCTTAATGCTCAGAGTCTTGCTTTAAACATGTCTGAAACAGAGACCTCTGTTGCAGAAATCTCATATACATAGGAGGGCTCGGAAGACCATCTCTGGTTTTGCACGATACAAAGAAGGTTCTAAGACTTAAGGTCTGAAAGTCACGGAGACTGTTACTTCAACCATCACCTTAGCGATGGAGGACAAAACACAGGGAGCACCCCAGAAAGCTCAGATATAATGCCACCCCTAATGCCAATCCCAAAGAATACCCACTGTCACCCAAACACTACCCCCAATGTAGCTCCCAGTGCCAACCGATGCCATTTCCAATGTCATCTCCAATGCTCTCCCAAGCACCCACTGGAGCTGTACCCCTCTCACTGCTCACAGCCGATCCTGCCTACGCCCACAAAGACAAGGAAATGAGGGAGAGTTCTGAGCTGCCATGAACAGTGGGCACCAGTGAGATCATGGGAGGCTTGAAAACATATGGTATCGACTGAAGTGGCTGGAGAATGTAGCTCAGTGAGCTGAGTGCTTACTTAACATGCAGAGCCCTGGTTGGGTTCGATCCCCAGTACCACATAAACTGGGTGTGAACGTGCACCCTTGTAACCCCAGCACTGGGGAGCTGAAAGCAAGACAATCAGAAATCCAAAATCACTTTTGGATACACGACAAGTTTGAGGCCAGTCTGGACTACATGGGACCCTCCCTGTCTCAAGACAAAAAGCACACGCGCGGGGTGGGCAGCAGATACCAACCGAGACCACCCCCCTAAACTGCCAAGCACCAAGGAGAAACTAAAGTGAGACCTAACCCAGGCCAGGCATCTCACAACAGCCTGCAACACACACACACACACACACACACACAAATACACACTAATGCAGAAGTTGTAGCAAGGGCACCACCTCTGGGCTTGAGGTGTTGGTGCCAGCTGGGTGGGCTGGCATGAGATGGGGAGAGGGCGGCGCGGGGAGCTAATCCCCCCAGCGTCTCCCAGACGCCCACAGAGACCAGGGTGAGCTCTTTGTCTGCTAAGGGAGACGACAGAGGGCGGCGGGCAGGCGGGCAGGCAGCCGGCTCCTCTTTCTCTCCCAGCCTCCGCCCCAGGGCAGGTAGAAGCCTGCCTCGTGGAGGATGGGTTGGAGGGAGGTGGGGGGGGAAGGATTAGAGGAGAGACAGACGCTTCCAGCTAGTAGGGTTCCCTCTCACAGACCCATGGGTCTGTGGCTTTCGGGTGGGGGTCCCCGGAAGGACAATGGGGCATGAACCTCAGTTGGGATCAGGCCTTGTGTGCAGTGGGAAGGTGTAGGTGGCTACTGGGACACTACAGACACATATCCAGTCATACTCAGAGTCAACGCACACGCACACACCCACACACCCACCCACACACACACACACACACAGTCTAAACCAACCAGCATGTGTTTATAGTCTCACAGAGGCAACGACTCATCTGGCCTCCGCCACCACACACCCCAGGAGCCCCTCAGAAACACACAGTGGCGTTACCACATCGAACAATGCCACAGTCACCTGTGGGTGTCGCCTCACACCCAGCAATACAGTCCTCCACAGCAACAGTGCTGCAGCCAGGAGCCCACATAGCACCATGTTGCCAGGGGAGCAGAGAGGGTGTTCCACAGAGTCAACATAGGCTGCACACTATGACCTCTCTTTCTGCTGTCTATGTATGCCCGCCCCCGACCCTCTCACCCTCTGCAAATGTGATCATCAAACATATCAGTGAGTCTCTTAAGGAAAAATGGAAAGAGGCTGGGATGTCACTCAGGCAGCAGAGTGCTTGCTCAATATGGACTAAGTCTTGGGTTTGCCCCAGCCCTGCGTAAACTGAGCACAGTGGCACATGCCCGCGACACTGGCATGTGTGAAGGGGAGGCAGGAAGCCAACCTTGGCTATGTGAGAGTCAAAAATAATAAATAGGACCTGGAAAGATGCTTCTCTAAGAGTACTTCCTGCTCTTCCAAAAGACCTGTGTTTGTAGCTTGGCAGTGGTGGTGCACACCTTTAATCCCAGCACTCGGGAGTCAGAGACAGGTGGATCTCTATGAATTCGAGGCCAGCCTGGGCTACAGAGTGAGTTCCAGGACAGGCTCCAAAGCTACACAGAGAAATCCTGTTTCAGGAGGGAAAAAAAAGATCTTCGTTTGATTCCCAGCACCCATGTTGGGCAGCTCCCAAACCCCTGTAACTCTAGCTCCATAGGATCTGATGCTCTGTTGCCCTCTTCTGGTCTTCTTAGGCAGTGCACTCATATGTGCACATACAAACACACACACACACACACACACACACACACACTTTAAAATAAAATAACTTTTTTAAATAAGTAAATCTTTAAAAAAAAAAAGAATAAAAAGGATACCCCTTCCTGTGTCCCAAGCTCTACTGTCTGCCTTCCTCTTCTGATGAAGGATGGATCCTGCTGCTTTGGCCAGGACTAAACACAGAGGATAAGGCTTCCCTAGGGAAGCACTGAGCCAGGCTGTACCTGGGCTGGAAGAACACGCAGCAGGGGCAGATGTTGCCTCCAAGATTGTCAGTAGCCCTCAACCTTGGGACAGATTCTCACCATCGAAATCAAGTTCCATTGCCCCAGCTGACACCCACATCTGTCACCACCTCCTAGTGTCACACTGGACTCTTCCCTCCCTGCCCTGAAGCCTGCCCGCCCTCCAGCCAGGGGCCCAGCTGTGGCAAGCAGAGTCCCACTGTGGCCGGCGTCTCCAAGGATGAAAGATCTCTGGCTCCTCAAGAAACCAGGGCTAAATATACCCCTTGCCTGCTTTCTGGAGCCTAACTGGAACCAGCTGGGCAAGACTCACCCTTCCTCCTGCAGGACAGGCCTTGGGCCATCCCTGGACAGCCAAGGAGGCCATGTCATGCCTAATGGCCCCAGACCCAAGGACCTGAGTATGGAAATAGACCAGGAAGAAACCTACGTCTGGATGCCATTCTTCCTCCAACCCCTTCAAAAACAAAGATGAGAGAGTAAATCGTGTGAAACCAAGCCCAGCCATGGCAATGAAATACTTGAGAACCTCAGTTTCCCTATCTATAAAATAAGAATAAAATAATTCTGACCTCAGAATGCAATCAACGGTAAATTACTATAGATGAAGGGCTAGGACAGCGCCTAGCACACAGTAAGGGTTCAACAAACCCTGGTTGTAGGCGCTGGGAGAGGGCACAGGGAATGAAACGCTTGTGGCATGAACACGAGGGCCCGATCTCCAGCACCCACACAAAGCTGGGTGTGGCAGCATGCTCTTGTATTCCCAATGCTGGGAGGCTGAGACAGGAGACTCTCGGGGGGCCAGTCTGAGCAGTCGGTAAGTTAGGTAGATAGCTAGTGGGTAGAAGTGTTAGCTTTGCAAGCCTGAGACCTGAGTTTGACCCCAAGAACCCACTGTGGAAAGAGAAAACCGACTCCAAAAGCTGTCCTGTGACCTACACACACTGTGGCATGAATATACCTGCACCCAGACATGTACATCACACACACACACACACACACACACACACACACACACAAAACAACAACAACAATAAAACTCATACTAATAATGAACTTAAAAATAATTTTTAAAGGGCCAAATGGGCCAGGCATGGTCGTGCTCACCTTTGATTCCAGTCCTCAGGAGACATAGGCAGGTAGCTCTCTGTAAGTCTGAAGCCAGCCTGTCTGCATAATGAATTCCAGGCCACCCAGGGTTACATAGTGAGACTATGTGTTATTGTTTTCTTTATAAAATTGTTTTCTTTCGAAAGGTGGGGATCAATAGAGGAAGAAGTTGACCTCTGGCCTCCACATGGGCACACATCAACATGCACACATATGAAACGATAATTGTTACTATGAATGTTTTGTGCCCTTCCTTGCAAGGCCACCGTCCCAAAGATAAAAGGTACCCAATCTTAGACTCAAAGACTGCCCAGGGCTAAATGTGCAAACCAGCAGGGGTGCCAGCAGAGGGATGGGCCATTATGGAGCAGATCAGCGAGGGGGTCCGTGAGCCAAGACACACCTCCTCCCCCAGCCCTGCTCTGGCCACGTCTTGAGCTCCCTGGACCAGGACTCCGCCCACCTGTGGTCTGCACTGTGGCTGGAACTCCCACGCCTCAGCTTACTTTAGCGGCTCCAGGCCACGGCCCCAGGACAGCCCACTCTCAAGCCTAGTCCAGAGGCCTGAAATAGGAAGGAAGAGGGACCTAAAAATAGTCTTAATTACAGAGGGACCCTGGATGGGGGATGGCGGCTACTCTCCGGCTCCTCCTGGGCACTGCCACAGCCTGTCCAGGATACAGTTCAGGCCCAGGGAAGGACTCCACCCTTGCCCTCTGGCCCCCGGCCCACAGGGGCCTCCCAGTGGGACAGGGAATGAGGGGTGAGGGTGGGGTGAGCAGGGAGCCCAGACTGACTGCTGGGCTGTGGCAGCTAAGCCTCCTCGGTTCCCACACATACATACTGGACAGCTCCTGGCAGAGCGCTTCAGGGGATACTGCCGTCACCTGGCCACCTTCCTCTCATACTGTTCTGATGCCTGCCTCCTCCAGGAAGCCTGCCTAGATATCTTCCCCTAGCTCAGCTGTCAAACCATCAGGGAGGCCTAGAGCACATTTGCCAGCACCAGCTGCAGAGATGAACAGGGCCAGGAGAAGCGCTTGAGGACACCCTGGTTTCTGAATCCGCAACATCTAGTGCAGGACGGTCACAGCCCATCTCGAGGCAGAGTTTTTTAAGTTTTAATAATTTATTTATTTTTATTTTACTGCACTGGTGTTTTGCCTGCATGCATGTCTGTGTGAAGGTGTCAGATCTTGGAATTATAGACAGTTGTGAGCTGCCATGTGGTATTGGGTATCGAACCTGGTTTCTCTGGAAGTGCAGCCAGTGCTCTTAAACACTGAGCCATCTCTCCAGTCCCTTGAGGCAGATTTGAAGAAAACCCAACAGTCAGAGGAAGGGTGCTGGCAGAGACTTGCGTATGAGAGACAGTGACCTGATCTGAGGAACCCCTGACACTCAGAAATCCCCAGGGTTTGGGGACCCACAAAGCTTAGATTTAAGTCCCTTCCATGACACAGGTACTGCCCCATCTTCATCTCTCTGAGTTTTGGTCCTTTAGTAAATACCTGAGAAGGATGAGCTGTGGGGAATAAGCACTCTGACCCCTTGGCAGGAGTCATCTGAAGGAGTCAGCAGAGCCCTTGGCCAGGTGTCTGAAGCTTCAAAGAGGCACTGGGCAGGGTGGGGGTGTGCTGAGGGGTTAAGAAAGGTGTGTACTCAAGGCCAGCCTGATCTACAGAGTGAGCTCCAGGGATACACAGAGAAAACCTGTCTCAAAAAACAAAAAACAAAAAAACAAAACAAACACACACAAAAAGGTATATACTGCAACTTGATATACCGTGGCTGGGTGATAGCCATGGGAGGCCTGCCCTTTTCTAAAGAGAAACAGAGGAGGATATGGGGGACTGGGAAGAGAGGAGGGAATGGAAATGTTGTTTGGGGTGTAAAAACAAAACAAAAAGAATGTCGTGTATAGCCAGCCGGTGGTGGCGCACGCCTTTAATCACAGCACTCTAGAGGCAGAGACAGGCGGATCACTGAGTGCAAGGCCAGCCTGGTCTACAGAGCTAATTAGAGAACAGCCAAAGCTACACAGAGAAACCTTATCTTGGGGGTGGGGGGAGGGCAGTATAGAGTATTCTCCTGGGGTCAGGTGCTCCAGTGCCAACAATGAGAGAACACACCATGATGTGCTGGTGCCATCTGGTGGCCAAAAATGGCAATAACAGTCACCTAGACTGAGGGAGAGTAAGGGATCTGAAAAGTGGAAGCCCAGAAAAGCAGAAAGGAACCAGGAAAGGGAGGAGATGACCCTGGGACCCGAAGGTTCAGCGAGAGGAAAGATGCTGCAGAGGACAACGGTCCCTGCCATGTTGCTGTGAGCCAGGTAAGCTGGAACAATAGACCATGAATATTTTCCTACGACATGTCAAGGACTCCCAGAGGCCACAAGAGGCTCACAGCATGCAGGTTGCAGGCACATCCAGGGGAAATAAGCTATTGCTCTGTGGTAACCATCAGTCCAAGGTTGGGCTTCATGTATTTTCAGCTGTCGAGCCCTAACCTCTTCGGGAGCCCTGGTCATCTTCCAGTCCTCAGAAGGTTGCCTGTGGACACTCCCGTGGATATGTGAAATCACCCGCAGCAAGAGCCCAGTACGCACCAATGCCCAGCACACAACAACATGTCATGTCGGGGTACCCACGACATGCACCTTGGTGGTGTGAGTGTCTTTGGGGAGCCCTCACTTCATTCCGTTCTCTGCTTCCTCACAGGGGTGGGAGGTGGAAGGTGAAGTTGTTTACCACTTCTGCTCCGGGCAGTGGAGATGAGCTCAGACTGGCCCTGTGCCTTCCACGGGCAGGGCCAGGCCTGAGTCATGGGGGTCAGATGACTGCTGAGGCTAAATGGGTCCTGTCCTGCAGCCCCCGGGAGCCACTGTATTCCCCGCCCTTCCAAAGTAGTCAGGCACCTCTGGGTGGGGGGGGGTGGAGATGGTACAAGATTCAGGCCACCACTGGCTCCTCCTCTGGTCAGAAGACATCAGGGAAGTTCATACTGCTCCATTCTTCTCCAGCCAGGCTCGCTCCCCTGAGTGTCCTTCTTAGGACTGTTCTTAGCCCCCAGGGACAGCCTAGCTTAAGCCAATGCCCTCTAGGATGCCACAAACTCCTGCAGTCACACGCCCCGTAATTCTGACAAACTTCCGGGTGTGTGACTTCTCCTTGGGCTTTAGTCTGCTATACTGTAAATCGGGGAAGGCTTCAAGTCCTCCGGTGGACACATCCCAATTGATTTCTGCCCTTGACCTCCAGTTCCTGCTCTGGGGGGTCACAGCAGAGGAAATCTGAGAAAAGTCCTTAGCTCTGCTCCCAGGCAGATAAAGGGGTCTCGGGGATCTCTGCTTCTCAGAGACCCAAGTCCTGGCTCACTTGGGACAGTCTGACTAACAAGGTCAGCCTCAGACACTCACCAAGATCATCTTCTCAATGTGTTTTGTCCTTCAAAGTCTGTTCTGGCCTCATGGAGCATTTGATCTCCATTAAAAACTATCCTTCTGGGGCTGGAGAGACAGCTCAATGGTTAAGAGCACTGTTGCTCTTCCAGAGAGGACCCAAGTTCAATTCCCAGCAGCCACAGAAATCCTCATGCCTCAGGTTTTTGAATGCTAGGATTAACACTCAGCTCTGAAAATAAATTCTTTTTTTCTAGATTTATTTATTTTTATGTGCATTGGTGTTTTGCCCTTATGTGTGTCTGTGTGAGGCTCGTACCCACTGAGCCATCTCTCCAGCCCCTGAAAATAAATTCTTAAGGTGGCATGGTGGTGCATGCCTTTGATCCCAGCACTCTAGAGGCAGAGGCAGATGGATCTCTGTGAATTCGAGGCCAGCCTGGTCTACAGAGTGAGTTCCAGGACAGCCAGGGCTACGTATGGAGGATCTGCCTCAAAAAATAAATTAAATAAATAAATTCTTATTGGATATAAAAGCTTCTCACTTTTTGCTGCTCTGTAAAAGTCTGCAGATTCTTTGGGACCCCCTTCCCTAAGGCCCAAAATCACAGGGTCCACTATTGGCCTAGAACATGTATGCAGTGGTGTTTGTGGCCTTCCATCTGCCTGTTTGGAAACATGTGCACTTCATTGTTCCATAGCAGGGCTTTTGGCTCAGGGGCCCTTCCTCGTCTCCCCTCATATGTCCCCTCCTTCCCACCATGCAACCCACAGGGTTTGCACATGTCCAAACACAGAGGTAGCTCCACTCCAGGGCTTGCCACTAGACTCACAGGGTGGCCTTGCCTAGGCCACCTTCCCCACCCCTAGGCATGGCTGTCCTTTTCTGTACAGAGTGCCCCAAAGGTCCTCTGACCCTGAAGCTCCAGGATACTACAATACAGAAACAGCAAAACTGTATATGTTATAAAACGGATAGCTGAAGACTTGGGAGACTAGGCCCGGGGTACCCATCCCTGCCCTCTGCTCCCCAGCCCCAAGCTGGCACCAACTGCTTCCCACCACACACTTGGCAATACTCACTTCCTCTTGGCCTCCCCCGAGTTTTGCTTTTCCCCCATACTCCACCCCCGTCAGCCTCCTGCTTCAAGCCCTGACAATGCCCCTGCACCCCCATCCGCTCCTCTGATCTTCTACCCTGGCAGCCCCTCTACCCAGCTTGGCACAGCATCCTTCACCCTGCTGCCTGCCAAGACTAGGCATCACCCACTCTCCATGCCCAGGCACTGGGGCTTGGCTTTAGCCTCCCCAAATCTTCAAGCCTCAACACTGTTCTTGCCCATCAGCCCCTAGGTGCTGGAGACTCAGTGACTCCTGCAGAATTCAGCATGGTCATCCCCTGCCTCCGGGTTAACTACCCCTCCAGCTGCGCTGGCTAGTGAGGTCATGGAAGCAAATCATCTCCTCCCCTCCCATTCCTGCTCATTGCTGGGGATTGAACCCACAGCCTCAGGCATGCCAGGCAAGCACTCTGCTCCAGCCATGCTTGAAGGTCTCCTCCGTGGTTCTCAGACTTCCACTGCAGCCTTTTTTTCCCCCAGAATTTACTCATTGCATAAGGCACAGCAAAGTGTGCAAAACCAGAATCCCACTTTAGTTTAAAACACCAGAACTTGTCATCCAGTAAAATGACTCTGCTTGCTGTCAACTGTGAGGTCCTGAGTTCAGTCTCTGGGATCCATATGATGGAGGGCGAGAACCAACTCCCGTAGTTGTCCTTCAACCACACAAGCTGTGACATGGGCACACCTCCATCCCATGAACACACATACAAATAACGAATGTAAAAATTAAAAGAAAATAGAAACCAACCCTTTGCAGAGAAAAACGAAGCCAGTCTGTGTCCCTTCCAGATCCCTTTTCTCTCCCGCTCTCCTTCCCATAGGTAAAGTGCTTCCTAGACTGGATCCATTATTCTCAAGTGTTTGATTCTTTCACGGCATCTGCATGTGTCCATTTACAAATGGACATGTTTTCATGTTATTAAACAGATGCAATCACTTTAGAGACACCCTACCATGCCCCCTCTACTTTTCAGCTTTATCTCATTGCTGTACGGACTCTAGTTGATCCATTTCGCTGATTTGTAGTATTTCACAGTCTTCATCTTCAGTCCATTCATTCGCTCCCATTTCTTTGGGCATCCCCTGCCCCTGCCCAACCATGTCAGAGGATAGCCTCAGGGGTCAGCTCTTGTCTTCCACCCTGGCAGGACATGCTAGGCTCTCTGTCCTTGAACTTCTCTAGTAATTCTCCAGCTCTGACTCCCGTCTCACGAGGCACTGCAGGTTCATGCCACCCTCTCTGGCTTGTATGAGGGTTCTTGGTATTTGCACTCAGGTCCTCAAACTGAGCCATTCTCCTAGCCTTTCGGGGGATTTCTTGGTGCTCCCTAACAGCCTTGTGTACTGGCCTCACTTTACCCCACACCTTGCTCTTTGAGCGCCGTGCACCTCCCCCTGGACATTCATTTCAAACCGTCAAACGGTCCAGAATAGCACTCAAACATCCTATTGCCCTGAGACATTTCCTTTCAGCATCCCAGTGCCTCCCATTTCCTGTCCTCCAGACCTCAGACCCAGGACACCCTCTGCTGTCACTAAGCTCAGCCCTCTCTTTTCTGGCTCAGGACTGACCTCACCCAGCCCCACCCCAGGGGCTATTCCAGTGACCTGTCTCCACCCCACCTCATATGCATGCACATGCTCTGGACGGAATCTCACTACACCTGCTGAAGAGCCATGCATGGCTCAGGTGGACTGGAAACCCCAGATCCTTGTTTGTGAACTTTTTTTTTTAGATTTATTTATTATGTATACAACATTCCTTCCATGTATGCTTGCACGCCAGAAGAGGGACCTCTAGAAGAATAGCCAGTACTCTTAACCGCTGAGCCATCTCTCCAGGCCCAGGGAACTCAGAGCATCGTGACTTTCATTTCCACAGCCACTTCTGTCGTGGCCCTACGTGCTCATACAACAGCCCAGAAACGGCTTGGGATTCTCTCCCAAGCCCCAGCTCTCCCCATCTGTTCCAAGTTCACCTCAGACCATAGGAGGGTTGGGCAGACCCAGGAAGGCCCAGGAGGTCATGGGAGCCCCCTCAGCTCCAGCTGCCTGCCCCCCAGTTGTGGTGGCTTAGGTGTCCGGGTAGGAGTCAGGGAAAGCAGGACAAAGTATGTTATAACCCCAGGTCCCCTTGAGTTCTGTCCGGCTCCCACTCCAGGGCACTGTTTCCACACCAGAGTCTTTTTAGTCGAGGGCAACAGGCTTCTGCAGATGGTGGGAGGCTCCATTCCATAGACCAGGGACAATACATTATAAACATTTCCAATTCCTAGTTCGCTCTCCTCCAGCACTCAGACCGGGCTCCAGGAAAGGACAGATTTTAAACAGAGCTGCTCTCCCCGTCACTAATGGGGTCAGACTAGAGGGTTTAAGGCTTGCAGCCACCGGGAGAGATGAGCACTTTGGAGAGGTTCCTTGGTTCCGCCTTGATGTCAGGCAAGGGGCAGTACTAGAACCCAGAACTTCTGACACCTGGCTCCACCAGCCTCCCTGGACCCTTTAAGACCTAGGGTGCTGACTTCACCCAGGGAGACCCAGTCCGATGGCGGGCACCTAGTCACCATCCTTAAGAAACAACGGGATGGTGAAACATCCGGGAATGCCCCGATGACTTTCCTTAATCTGGGCTTTCCCAGGGAATGTAGATGGATGTTGTCGTTTAATTACGTTATTAACAACAGTAATTGCTGCCATTTATTATACGCTGACAGCGAGCGAAACATGCCACACAAAGTTCTTGTGTTATCTTTGCAGCCCCATAACCTTGTCATTCATTCTCTCTCTCTCTCTCTTTCTCTCTCTCTCTCTCTGCCACAGTAAGGGAAGTTCAAAATAGTTGAGTATTTTTCTTGTATTTATTTTTATGTGTATATTTGTGCCTGCTTATGTGCCTGTGCCTTTGGAGGCTAGAAGAAGACTTTTGATTACCCAGGACTGAAGTTACAAGTGGTTATAAACTAGTATGTGGGTGCTGGGAATTGAACCTGGGTCCTCTGGAAGAGCAGTCAGTGCTCTTCACCACTGAGCCATCTCTCCAGCCCCCACTGTTGAGGATCTTATCTAAGGTCACCACCCATGGTTAAGTGACCACGCCATAATTTGAACCTTAGCCCGCTACTCTGACTCTCTTGGTTTACACCCACCCTGGTGTTCCTTTTTCCTGATGGTGTCTCACTTTAGAGGGATGTGCGTGAGGAGGCCTTGCAGAGGTGAGAGAAAAGGAAAGGCGCCAAGAGAAGGCCCAAGGCTCCTGCACCCCTGAGCCTGTGTCTTTGACAGTGATGGAAGGGCTGGTGATAGGGGTGGCAGAGAACAGGGGTCCCCTTGTGGTCAATCTCAAAATTCTGATCTGGGGGCTGGAGAGACGGCTCAGAAGTTAAAAGGATGCTGATTGTTCTTCCAAAGGATCTTGGCTCCATTTCCAGAATTCACATTGTGGCTCACAGCGCCCTCCACAGGCAGAGAACACATGTAGTGCAGAGACACACATGGAGATAAAACACCCATACACATAAAACAAAAGGTTGAAAGAACTAAAAACAAAATAACAACAACAAAACTCTGATCTGCTAGCAGTAGACTTGGCAACACATGAGGCACTTTCTAGAACCTTCCAGAAATGGGGGGAGGCGGAGGTGGACAGTCTAACAGAACTACAGATGCTAAGAGCAGGAGAGATTTAGGTTAAATCCTCCAAGTGTGGGCAAATATCTGCCCACCCCAATTCTGGGCTGAAGGGACAGGCATCTGCTCCATCTCCCAGTGTGGAGATGTTCTGCCCCTGTGCCTACTCTTCTGCGGATGCCCTGCTATGTCAAGTGAATCCATCGTCAACGAAGGGGAGAAGTAAGGTAACAGAGTGAGGGAGAGAGGTGGGTCCAAGCTGTTGCAATGGAGGGGTACAAGCACGGGGTTTATATTTGATGTTTCCCAGGTCTGGACTCCGAGGTGACCTGAGCCACTTTCTTCCCCCGCCAACGGAGGAAACCCCTTGTCTCTCTATGTAAAGGACAGGTCATTAGAGGCCAGCACGCAGCTCCCGACTCTCCTGCACTCTAGGAGAGGCCGTGAGTCGGTCGGAAGCGTCCACGTGGAGGCGCTGTAAAGGCGTAGGAAGGACGGAAGCAGGGTCCGGTGGCGTCCCCAGATAGTTCCCAAACAGCACGCCTTCTCCGCAGCCGAGACCTCTCACCCGAGCCCCCAACCCACCATCCTCCATTCCGGTTCCTTGAACGTTCGAACTGAATGCAGATCCAGGTTCGAATCCCGACCCTGCCACCCATGGCGCCTGGCCTCCTGGAGCCGGCCTGTGCAACGGGCCCATGACCCCCCTCCTCTGGCCGAGTGGGCGCTTGGAAGCGTCGGCTTCCTGCCCGCAGCTCGCCCGCGGGATCTAGTGTTTCCCTTTTCTTCCTCGTCTTTTTTTTTTTTTTTCATCCCTCCTCGCTTGCATCTTTTTCTTCTCGGCTCCGCAATCCTGGCCAAACCGCAGCCTTTAGCAATCCTTCGCGCCCACCCGGCGCCCAGCGAGACTCACCGCTGCCGCGACCCGCCCCGCGGCCACAGTGCCGCCCCAGACCGGGCCGCCCACACGCGGTTGTTCTGGTCCTGAACTTGCCCGCATCGCTCGGTGAGCGCTGCTGCCAGCCTCCGCCGATAGGGGGCGCTGGACAGCTCATCCGGTCCTGGGCGCTGCCTAGCTCGGCCGGTGGAGGGCGCTGCCCGCCCGAGCGTGCCAGACCTCTGTGGGTGGTAGGGAGTCCCAACCTACCGGGGCCCCGCCCACACTGCGTTTTCCCCAGTCTCTAACCCTACCATACCCGCGTGCGTTTCTCCTCCGGTGGCCTTGTTCTGCTCCTGGCTTCGGCGCCCCAGCCCAGCCACCTCCCGGGACTCAACGTTGCAGCGAAGGAGACTCGTGGGCCACGGCCTCACCCGGGTGGCCGAGGACACCGGGCGGGGCTGCGAACCCGGTCGCCCGGCCTTCCAGCCCAGCCTGACCGCAAACCTAGGACGACGCTGCAAATAGTCGCGGTTTCCAGCTGGTGCCCTGCCTCCCTCTCTGCCTTCCGGACCTTTGGGGTTTCCTCTCTCTTCTCTCCGTCCTCTCATCTGCCCGATGCCTCCCGCCTCGTCCACACAGTGCGCCCACCACATCCTGCCCCAGGCACGGTGGTTCCTTCGCCAGCAAGGTGGGGAGCCTCAAGACCAATGCTGAGGCCCGGGCTTCCTCTGTGCCTGCGAGCACTTTACCCACTCATTCATGAACTACTTGCCCCACCCTAGAAGGTTTGCAGACGGGGAAACTGAGGCTCAGAAACTCATCACGGGCTAAGGTTAATCTGTCTGTGCCTGCAGTGGGAAGGCCGCCTCCCACATCCAGAGACCTGTGCTGGGATTTCCAGGCCAGCCTGCAAGCCCTAATGGCACTGGAATCCAGGGTACTCCTTTAGATCAAGCCTGACCTGCCTGTTTCCACATCTGTAAAATGAAAAGGGGGAAAAGTGGTACCCGTGAGGAAGAATTTGTTAAGGAAGATGATAGAAAGGCCAAAACCAGAGGGTGGAGATATTGGGAGTCTTGCCCATAGGAATGCTGAGTAAAAGACAAGTGACAGGGTCAGGCACAGTGTCTTCATCATCTTCCCATCCAGTCTTAATAATAGTTAGCCAGGCATGGTGGCACACTCCTTTAATTGCAGCACTCGGGAGGCAGAGGCAGGTGGAGCTCTGATTTCAAGACCAGCCAGTCTACAGAGAGAGTTCGAGGACAGAGCCAGGGCTACAAAGAGAAATTCTTATCTCAAAGAAAGGTAACAATAACAGTAGTTAACGGACATTAAATATTTACCATTCCACACTGTGCTGAATGCTCCCCATGCATTATCTCATTTATCCTCAGCCTAGTGTTACCCAGGAGGGTCCTAAGGTTTAGAGGGGTTAAGTAATAGCCAGAGGTCACAAAGCTCTTCAACAATGATGCTACAGGCCCCTTGTTCTAGACTGAGCAATAACAGACGCATGGAAGGACGGACGGACGGACGGATGGATGGATGGATGGTCGGTCAAGCAGAGCGAGGAGCTTAACAGACAGGGACTGAGCATATTCAGAAGCTTGGAGTTTGTAGAAAGAAAAGTGACAGGGAGGCACACAGGGGCTACAAGTAGAGGGGACAAGCATGGTGCAGTGTTAGAAGGTCATTTTGGCAATAGTGGGAAACCACTGAGGGTCATTAGGTGACATTTGGTGTCAGAAGCCATTTTCTGGCAAATCTCAGTTCCCACTTGCAAGAAGCCTTGCTTCTTTAAAGTCTGGCACCTCCCAGGGCAAGCAGAGTGTTCTGAGCACACACGGGGGCTGTGGGTGGGGAGAGTGCAGAGGGAGAAGAGATGGGATGGAAGTGGTTGATGGCAGTGACATCCTGGCACCACACCGCTCTCTCTTTCCACTTCCAACAATAGAGACACGCCCCTGGGACTTGTCCCTGACAAACTGTAATCTCCAGGCCCCACATACTATGCCATTGTGCACCTGTCACAGGAGGGAACTCAGCCAACGGTAAGGCTGGGGATCAAATGTCGGGGGTGGCTATGGGGAGGTCTAGGATCTTGATGGTGTTGGCTCAATCAGCCAGGGAGAGAGGCTGTTAGTGAAGTAACCCAAAGATGGGATTAGTCACAGGAAGGAAGCAAAGGCGCTGGAAGGCCTGACGAACAAGGGGGGATTTCCCACCCACACTGGAGTGGCCCAGTGGGGATTGCTGAAGGAGGAGGCATCAGGCTGAGAGGGGCTTCTGGACTCCCTGGACAGAGCAACGCTGGCTCACCATGCTGCCCCTCGTTGCCCTGTTTCTCCTGATTGGGCAGTCAGTGTGCGCTACAACAGGGGACAGAGAGGATCTGACACTCAGCACAGAATCAGAGTCCTGGATGACCGTGAACCTGAAGGTACCTTTGTGAGATGATGACCCAGGGTAGAGGTCTGGGAGATCCCTTCTGAGGCTGCCAGAATAGCTGAGTGTACCCTGAACCCTGAATGGTAGGCTAGTCAACTTCCCTGAGTGGGGAAGGTCAAGGCCATGAGACCTGATCTGTCCAACATCAGAGATACATTCAGCTCGGACATGTGACAGCAATGTGTGCTGTGTGTATAGAAATGTGTAGTTAAAACCCACTCTGTTCCTCATACTGTCCTGACTGTCTATATCATAGACAGTAACGTGTTTCAACTTCATGGGGAGGCTACCATTGTTATTCCCATTTCACAAATGAGAAAACTGAGGTACATAGGGCAAAGAGCTTGTCTAAGATGCACTGCTTCAAAAGTACAGATTCCACCTTAGCTAGGTGCTGACTGTATCTAAGCATCAGAGAATTTCTTTTCTCGGCACCAACTGGAGCAGGATCACTAGTTGGTCTCACACAAAGGAACACTTTTGTCCCCTGACAAGCACTGGCGTTTGACTATGGTAGTGTCTACAAACTGGTGAGTACTGCCACTGGAAAGAAATCTAAAAGTTGGAGCCCCAGCCTACTCTGAGATCCAATACCTCCAACCTAGGTGAAGACCCTGTCCTTGGAGCTCCCGATCCCTGACCAAGGAACCAGGAGGGTAACTGGGGCCTGTCTCCCCGCAGTCCCAGGATGGAAAGGGCACTCAGCTGAAGTTGGGTTATGCTGCTAGGCCATGTGAGGTCCCTGGACACTATTAAAATTCGGGGATTAAGGATGTGGCTCAGTTGGTAAAGGGCTTGTCTAGTATACATGAAACCGTGGGTTCAATCCCCTCGAGGCACGAGGATCAGAAATTCAGGGGTTCAATCCCCTCGAGGCACAAGGATCAGAAGTTCAAGGTCATTCTAGGCTCCATAGGGAGTTCAAGGCCAGCCTAGGGAGAAGAGGAGGCTTCAATAATGGGACCCCAGGAAAAACCATGCAGAGAGAGCCCTGCTGAGGGGTCCTCTCTAGTTTGACTAGGGAAATGTGGGCAGTGGGAGAGGACAGTGGGCCTGGGAGACCTGGGTTCAAGTCCAGCTTCTCCACTGACTCCTGCTACCCTCAGTTTCCTTGCCTGCAAGATGGAGGGAGAGAGAAAATAAAATAACCCCTAGCTCATTCCAGATCTGTCTTTTCTCTTTTTTTTGAGTCAATGACAGACTTGCGATGTATGAAAAGTCCTGTTGGATCATAGAGAACACTGGGCACAGCCACATAGGAGTGTCATCAATTTCACATGGCATTGGCAGCTTTGGTGTCCACCTGCAGTCAATTAGCTCATCCTGCAGGGGTGAATCTTGTCCCCTCCTCTCTCCTATAGTGCCTCTCTGCCTCCCAAGAAAGAGGAGAGGCTAGGCTAGACGACCAGAAATCCTGACAGACTGACCACGGGTTGCTAAGTGTGACAACGAATGGGGTGATCTCATAGCTCCCAGTTCCCAGGGTGCCAGCCTGCAGTCACCACCGGGCTTCCTGGGTAAAGCAGAATGGTCCTCAGCGCTTCCCTCCCCTAGCAGAAGCCTGGTGGATAGAAGGGTCTGCTCTGTTTAATTCATAAAAGACCACTCTTTCCAGTCTAAGCTTGAAGGATGCTCTTTATTAAGGCAAAGTGGTTTTCGTGAGCTTTTCAAAGATGGGCCTAAATCTCCAAAGAGACTTTTCTCTGGTTTCTGGCTAGGCTGGGCGACTCCAGCTGGCGACAGCTGTCCCAGCCACTGGCAGCTCAGGGAGGAGACAGATTGGGAGACTGAATTAGGTCAAGGCTTAGAAAACAACCTATCACGAAAACGGTGTGACAAGCCCCGAACAGCCCATGGGTCTTCCCTGACTCCCAACTGGATCCCTGGAGTCCTGAGATCTGCACCAGCTCTGAGTCACTAAGCTGCCCCCAGCTCCCAGCCTAGGGCCTCGAGGCTGTGGCCTGCCTTCAGCCTTGTTGGACAAGGTGGTTCCCACCTGTCTCAGTTCAGAGATGGTAGTAGAAAAAGGTGCTGCCTCAGAAATTCAAGGTCACAGAGGGAGTGGGGGAGAGAGAGCTCAGGTCTGCAGCTGCTGGGAAGGATATTTGCCAATTGGGCTAAACTAGGGGATTAAAACGTCTTTCTTCAGGGCAATAGCTCCACCCAGACCCCATGGGGGACTCCTCCCAGGATGCCCAGCTCTGGGGAGGGTAAATCTGGGACAATGCAGGAGAGAACAGCTATTAGCCCTTGGTTGCCCTGCTGTGTTAAGGGGCAGCCACTTCTGGTCCTTGTTGACATTTCTCAAGACTTTTGAATCCTGCTTCAGCTTCTCCTGTTACCCTGATTAAGGTTACTAGAAACCTCAGTTTCCACATATGTAAAATGGACGGGGGGGGTCACTTTTTTTTCGTTTGTTTGTTTGAGTCAGGGTTTCTCTGTGTAGAAGCCCTGGCTGTCCTCAAATTAGCTCTGTAGACCAGGCTGGCCTTCAACTCACAGAGATCCACCTGCCTCTGCCTATTGAGTGCTGGGATGAAAGGTGTGCATCACCACTCAGCTACGTGTTCTTTTGTGACAGTCTATGTATCCCTAGCTGACCTGGAGCCACATGTGGATTAGTCTACCCTCCGGCTTACTGTAGCACTTCTGCTTCTACCTTTGTGTGTGTGGTGGTGGTAGTGCTTTGGCTATGTGGCTCAGACTGACCTTGTACTCATAATGTTACCATCACATGCCACCGTGCCCAGCTCCAGTCTTAATGGTAGTTTATTTATTTGTATTAAAATTTTGACCGAGTGTTTGAGAGCCTGCCCTTCGATCCAGATGGCTTTGGTTCTGGCTCTTTTCAGTTATTTTTGTACATATCATTTTATCTCTATGTACCTGGATGTCTTCATATATAAAATGCTGACAGCAATAATATTGGGCTATTTTCACGAGGTTTGGGTGAGAATTCGTGAGGTACCGAATGAAAGTGCTTAGGACAGTACCAAGAACATAGCAGGTGAAATTTACATCATCATTAATACAATGTTGCAGGTAAGATATGCAAAAGAGCCTGGTACCAGGCTGTTGTTGAGATGGTTATGGCCCCATCTCCTCATCAGCTCCACACTCTAAGGCCAACTCTCTGTTTCTCCAGGGACTTCCTGTTGCCAGCATTGAACTCCAGCTTCAGGAGTTGAAGAGAAGCAGAACTCGCCAGTTCTATGGTCTGATGGGGAAGCGGGTGGAAGGTGAGTGACAAAGGCAGAGGGTGTGGTTCTGAGTGCCTTCTGCAACACTAGGTAGAGGATGCCCATGGGATGGTGAGGCACACTGTTCCTATCAGTCATCATCCCAGCAGGATGCTCTGGGGAGTGCCAATGGCACAGGTATATGGGAGTGGTCCAGCACATGAGCAGTAGGGCTGATGCTTTACACCCAGGTCCTATACCTGGGTGATGGGGAGTGCTGGGAAATGAACAGCAACATCTAGATGTGAGCAAGGCAGGTTTTCCAGCCAGTTCTGTGCAGTTCAAGCACTGTTATTGTGTCCCTGAGGGTACTGGAAACAAGGAAACTGTCCAGGGAGACGGAGAGAAGTCATCCTGGCCAAAGCTCAGTTTCTCTTGGTTTGCGGTCTTCAACACTGTTGTCCTGAGTAGTCATGCTCTGTGTTGGCATTTTTGCTGTCCATTTGGAGACATCCATCAAAGTAGGAAATGTATGCACTTTTTTTTTTCCCAGACAGTTTTTCTGTGTAGCTTTGGCTGTCCTGGAACTCTGTAGACCAGGCTGGTCTCAAACTCATAGAGATCTGTCTGCCTCTGCCTCCTGAGTGCTGGGATCAAAGGTGTGCATCACCATCTGGTCTACACTTCTGAGCAATAGTTTCACATCAGAAAGTCTCAAGTTTGTATGAGAATGTCACATGAGCCGAGATATTTGCACTACAGGGTTCACTGCCAAGTTGTTCATAACAGCAAGGATTTGCAAAACATAAGACCACCAGTGGGGAAAAGGTCAGAATATGGAGCATAAATAGGACACGGTGGCATATGCCTGTAGTCCCAGCACTCAGTGGGTGGACACAAGATGGTTAGAAGTTCAAGGTCATTTTTGGCTATATAGTGAGTTTGAGGCAGCCTAGGCTACATGAGACCCTAATCTCAAAAAAAAAAAAAACAAAACAACAAAACAACAACAAAAAACCCAACAGGGTGACCAGGATGGTGGGAGGATCAGGGAGATGGCTCAATTAGTAAAGTATGAGAACCTGAATTTAGCACTCAACACCCACAGGGAATCTAGACAGCACACCTGTAATCCTAGCACTGGGGCGGTAAAGACAGGATATCTGGGACTTGCTGGCCAGCTAGTCAAACCAGATTGGTTCAGTGGGAGGGCCCTGCCTCAAAAAAGATAACAGACATTGATTCAGGAAGACAAAGACTTTTTTTTTTTTTGCCCTTGAGCACAGCGGAACCTCAACATGGCCAGATCACTATGGCAACAACACCCCCATATGCCCAGTAGGTGACTAAGGTTCTGATAGTACTTTTCCCAAGGATGCCTCCCAGCTGGTGTCAAATCCCAGTGATGCCGATGATGAATGCAGGCACTGCTGCCTCCTGTGGGCACACAGGGACAATGGGAATGGCTAGAGTTCCTGCGAAGAACCCCTCACACCTCTCACCAAGCCGCCAGGGAAGCAGTTCAGCCTTCAGTCCCTTTCTCCTTCCAGGAATACGTCCGATCCAGCCAAGGGAAGGAATGGGTGAGTGCTGCCCTGGTCTACCCTCAGCATGCTCCCTGGAATAAGCAGTGAAGCTCTGGCTGGGGGCATGCCTGGCTGGCACTGCTGTCCCATTGGGGGGCTGCTGTGACTTGACCAGAAGATGGATTTTCTGGTTATTTCCCCAGAGACTGTAGGATATGCATGCCCAGGGAGTGCCTGCAGGGGTAGGAGACAGGGCCAGGGCTTTAGAATGACCAGAGTTAAGAAAATGAATCAACCAGGAGGCGCTCAGAGATTCAACCCCTTGCCCCTTGAGGATGTTAGAACTACAAGTCCAGGTAGGCTTCATTCTGCTTAAGCCCTTCCACAGAAAGGGGATCACAAGAAGGGTCAGGTGTGGTGGCTCACACCTGTAATCCCAGCACTTGGGAGGCTGAGGCAGAGAGATGGCAAGGTAAAAGGCCAGCCCGGACTATAAAGCAAGAACCCCTCTCAAATGAAATGAAACAACACAGGTAACACCAACTTGTTCCCACAACTCCTGAATGCTGAGTGGACCAGGCACACCCCCTTCGCCCCTTGGGGTTGCTACTGTTTCAACTGCCCCATCCTTAACAGCTAATGCAGGACTGCGCCTCCTGAGCAGGGAGCTTGTCTCCATAGCCTGGGAATGCAGGCACACTGCATTGTGCAGTCCTGTTGTGTCATGTGGCTGTTGTTTCCAGCCTGGAAACTCCCCACAGGAAGACCCAGGGTTTCAGTCACTCCACACCCTTAATACTTAGCCTAGTTTCTATACATAGAAATATTAGTGAAAGGACTAGCAAGAGGAGGGATTCGATGAGTAAAGCCATGGATGAATAGAGGGATCCAGAGCATTTCTTTACCTCCCCGGGAGTGAGAATAGCTGCATTTGCAAAGCCCAGCTCTACCCTGCCTGTCCTTACCCCATGCTCTAGGCAACCTTCCTTTACTGCTCGTTTCTCTACCTCTCACCAGGTTATCAGCTGGGACGAATAATGCAGGACCTCCTTGGCACGAGAGGCTTCTCCATAGAAGGTAGGAGAGAGCATCTGAACGGTGGCAAGGGCATCGTGGGAAAACAGCCAGGTGCTCTGCTGCCATCAGATAGGACAGGCTCCCATACCATTCTATCCAGCAGAAGGGTCCAGAGGAGGCAGGAGCTGAGGTGCAAGGGATGGGAGAGGCTTCTGCTGGTCTTCTGAGTATTTGTATGTGCCATATCATGTGTGTGGAGGTCAGAGGTCAACCTGCAAGAGTTGGTTTTCTTCTTTCATCATGTACCAGAGACCCAACTCAGGTGGTCAGTCACATATGGTGACAGGTCCCTTTACAGACTGAGCCATTTTGCCAGCCCTGATAATCTTGGAGTTGTTTTTCCCAGCCCATGTCCTCTAGGTTCCATGGAGCCACAGAATACGATGTTCTGCAGACACCGCCTGCCTTTCCTGTCTGTAAAGTCCTAGTTATTGATCCCTAGGCCAGGAATTTAGTCTTAAAGAGATTACTAGTCAACAGCTGTTATTAAGTGAGCAGCCCTACGAGGGGGAGGTGATACCCTAAGCAGCTAACACTCTGCCCCCCACCCCAAGCAAGAGTTGTACCCTCAAATGGTCCCTGAAGCCAGGCATGAAGAGAAACAATCAGGCTGGGGGAGGAGCAGAGCCAGTGAGCCATCGCAAAGCAGTGGACCCACAGTGATCAGATGCAGGTCACACGATGAACTCCATGCTGTGTTTCAGTGTTGTACCTGACTTCTGGCTCCTCCCTCTTTCCTCATAGAACACTGGCTATTGGGAAGGCTGGAATGAACTCTTTCCCCCTGAGATTTTCTCAGGGGATGAGTCTTTCAGAGGGTCTCTGGAACTCACTCCAAGTTGAAATGAATGTTCCACATCATGGAGAGAGCTGGTTGCTTAGAGACATCATTTTCCAGGGACAGAAAGGAATTTGCCCTAACTCACAGTGAGCTAGTAACAAAACCAGTTTTCCATGTCCCCTGGAAAATCTTTTGGGCTTTAGGGTACCACTCCCCTTTCTGTGGAGGGTGACAAAGGGCTGGCTGGAGATGTGGCAGATGAACCTGTAATTTCACTGCTCTAGGAACCTGCAGACAGGAGACACACCACGAGAGTGCAGAGCCCGGAGCAGTGGCCAGAGAAGGCCTCCAGAGCCAAATAGGAAGACCGGACTCTCTCAATCACCAGCAAAGTGTAGCACTCTCCTTGGACACAGAAGAGGATGACCAGGGTTTAGAGTGAGCCCCAAAGGATGCTTCCCAAATGATGCCATGCCCACCTCTCCCTGAACGTCACAGCTGAAGCGCCTCAGGCCAACAGTCCAGTGTCTTCTGTCCTTAACTCGGGTATTCACGGCCCGCAATGAGCCCTGCATTTCTTCCAGGCATCTTGGCACCAGGTAGCAATGGCACACAAAGCAGTGCTGCCTTACAGGCTGGAGTGACCCAACTCTCCCTTGCACCCAGGCTCTTGTGACCATGTATTACAGGGTAAGATTCACACCCTGTAACCCATGCCCAACAGTGGGGCTCAATAAACAAGTGAACAGTGTAGAAGAACAAAAATAAACTAATCCCACACTAAATCAGAATGAAGTATAATAAGGGGTTCTTTATTTAAGGGGGGACTCACAGATCACAGTCCTCTGCACAAACAGGGAACGGGGAACAGGAACTGAATCCAGCATCCAGGCGAGAGGAGAGAGCTCGGGCGCACGTCCAACCTGCCATGGCCTCTCAAAGGCCACTGGCTGAAGGAGGCTCCCCAGCACCTCCCCCTTCTGTCTAAATAAGAGTTCCAAACCCAATACAAAACTATACATCACAGGTATCAAGTATAAAAATTAGAATTACAACCAAAATAAACAATATTAAGCAAGACACATATGCTAAATGTTTTAATTATTTTATACTAAGGAGTCTAAGTCTTGTATTAGAAATGGCTTGGCTAAATCATTAGAGGAAAGTAACTACAACTATCTAGTCTTCAACCTCATAGAAGACATGAGAAGGGAAATATTACTTGAGTAGACAGGAAGTAAAATCAAGCAGCTTCCAAAATGTGCAGTAAATGACAGAGACAACTGGCTACCTGGGCAATCACCCAAAATCTCATTTGCAACGTTGGAGCAACCAACTTTGGCTAAGGCCTAGAGTAATTGACACACCATTTTCAGAGGCAGGAAAATTTCCAAAACCGTCTTACCCTGTCTTGGCAAGGTTTGGCAGTCTTTTTTCTTGTATTTTGCTTGTCCAGTCTGGACACCGTGCATTTTGTCAGTGGGTCGAGGCATGGGCAGTTCCTTGCCCAAAGGCCAGTTTTGCCAAAAAGAAAACGAGCTCCAAGTGGGGTGTCTTCAGTGCCCAATGTTCTCTCAGGAATAGATCGGTACTGCCAGGAGCAATCATGTCTTATGCCAACAGAACCCTAAGTTATTTAAGTGCCATATTCTACAGTTCTGGGATAATAGGTAGACTAGTGTGAACTTACTCACAGAGCAGTAACAAGTAGCTTCTTTGGCCACGTAGAGCAGAGGGCAGGATGTCAGAATAGCAGAGCAAAATTACACAACCCAGGTCCACCCTCAGGTGGGAAAAGAACTTGGGGCCAGGCTAAGAATTGCAACAGAAATGGGAATTCCTGATGGGGTGGGCACTGCATGCATTTGGGGGTGAGAGGGAGTAGGGTCATAGCCTTCTTTTCCTTATTCCTGACATTCCTGGCTTGATGACAAGGCTGAGTGCTTAAGGCACTTATTGCCAAGCCCAACAACTTGAGTTCTATCCCCCAGGACCCACAAGGTGGAAGAAAAGAGTAAACGCTTCCAAGTTGTCCTTTGACTTCTACATGTGTGAGATAGCATATGTACCAACACACACAAAATAAAGCTAAAAAAGATTTAAAAAAAAAAAAAACCGAAGTCACCCTCTCCAATTTAGTCCCAGGTCACTCATCAATCTTTTTGTATAAGGTGGCCCTTCAACTGCTTTGCTTTTCGAACAATTAGCTGTCCCCATTCGTATGCCAGGGTAGAGCTCAAGAAAAAACAGAACAGCACCAACCTCAGAGAGCCCCAATCTAGTGGGGGAAATGCTTTGCCTATGACAGAGGACCCTGAGATGTTTAATGACGTCAGAAGCTAGGCATGGCGGCATTTATCTGCAGTCTCAGCCCGCAGGAGGCTGAGGCTTGAGCTCAGGAACTCAGCCTGAACAACATGCTGAGACTCTATCTGGGGAAGAAAATGTTCTTCCAGTGAGACGACTCACTTATCTCAGTGAGTGGACCGCTTACTACCAAACCTGCTGCAGTCCCCAAGACCCACTCGGCGAAGAGAAGGAACTCTCAAAACATATCCTCTGATCACTACATGTGATGCAGTAGTCACATGTGTGCACACACAAAATAGTTAAATTTTCTTTTCTTTTTCTTTCTTTTTTTTTTTTTTTGTCTTTTTGAGACAGGGTTTCTCAGTTTAACAGCCTTGGCTGTCCAGGAACTCACTTTGTAGACCGGCTGACCTTAAACTCAGAGATCCGCCTGCTTCTGCCTCCCAAATGCTGGGATTAAAGGCTTGTGTCACCACACCCAGTTAGTAAATGTAATTTTTAAAAAGTCCCTTAGAATAAAATCCAAGGGCAAACACTGGAAATAAGATTGGTGGTGGTGGGGTGGCTGGAGAGATGGCTCAGAAGTTAAGAGCACTGGCTGTTCTTCCAGAGGTCCTAAGTTCAATTCCCAGCAAACACATGATGGCTGGCAACCATCTTACAGTTCTGATGCCCTCTTCTGGTCTGCAGGCAAACATGCAGACAAAACATTGTATACATAATAAATAAAATAAATCTTAAAAAAAAAGATTGGTAAGGGGATGGGAGCCAGCTCAGCCAGCAAAGTACTTTCCATGTAAGCATGAAGACCTCAGTTTGATCCCCAGAATAATAATAATAATAGCCAGATGGTGGTGATGCACACCTTTAATCCCAGTACTCAGGAAGCAGGTGGATCTCTGTGAGCTCAAGGCCAGCCTGATCTGCAGAGTGAGTTTCAGGACAACCAGAACTGTATAGTGAAATCCTGTCTCGAAAAACCAACCAACCAACCAACCAACCATAACAAACAACAGGAAAAAGAAACAGAGCATGGTAGAGTGTGTGTTTTTTTATTTTGTTTCCGAAACAGGGTTTCTCGGCATAACTTTGGAGCCTGTTCTGGCACTTGCTCTGTAGACCACGCTAGCCTTGAACTCAGCAATCACCTTCCTCTGCCTTCAGTAGCGCTGTTTATAATCATGGTGCTGGGGACAGAGGACAGAGACAGGTGAGCTCTATGCAAATGAGAGATCTGGTCTCAAAAACACAAGTGTTTAGCACCTGAGAAACAATACCCAAGATTGTCCTCTGACCTCATGCTGTGCATACACATGCAAGCACATACAGGAACATATGTGATAGGACTGAACTAGAAATATATTGGAATTACATAGGCAGGGTTAACAGCAAAGGAAGCTCATTCACTTATTCACTGAACCACAAAAATATGTTCATCTTGTGTCCCTCATTCCAAAAGGAAATGGTTATCTTTCTGGGGGCACTTGATCCCCTCCATGTGTGATGTCGGGTGGCAACAAGGTATACTGAACAGGGAAGCTAAGCATTTGAATGCCTGGGCGGTGACAGCAGAGGATACTTGGAGAGGTGATCAAATAAATCAAGACTACCACTAGCCTTCACTTTTTTTTTTTCTCATTTTCTTTTTTCCTGAGACAGGGCAGCCTAAGATGGCCTTGAATCTGCAATACTCCCCCAAGTTCAGCCACCCGAGTGCTAGGATTACAGCTCTGTACACTGTGCCCAGCCAGCCAGCCTGCTTTCACTAGACCTACAGTAAATCTGTTTTTTTTTTTTTGTAAAGATTTATTAAGTATACAGTGGTCTGTCTGCATACATTCTTGCAGGCCAGAAGAGGGCGCCAGATCTCATTACAAATGGTTGTAAACCACCATGTGGTTGCTGGGAATTGAACTCAGGACCTTTGGAAGAGCTGGCAGTGCTCTTAACCACTGAGCCATCTCTCCAGCCCGTAAATCTGTTCCAAAACTTCCTGTTTACCGTTAAGACTCAAGCCAACTTCAAGCCTTTCTTCCTTCTCACATATGGAGATGAATACCGAGTGGGGGACAGTATGGACTTCTTCCCTGGAGTCTGTCCTTACAGCAGAATTTTCCAGTAGATGTACTTCATCTGCTCACCTCCCAATCCAAGCATCCCAGGTGCCTTGGAAGACTTGATGGCTTTTGGGAGAGAGCTGAGATGTCCCCACTCTGAAAGCCCACTTCTGTGCACATTACCCCAAGCTCCTGATCTCTGCATACAACACTGTCTCCACTAGAGTAATTTCTAGTGAGTAGCCAGGCCAGTTGCTTTGTAAAGGTTTCTAATTGGGAACCATCGTTCGGCTGCCTCAGTGTTCTCTTCTTCCCATTCCCACTCTGTGAGGTGGTAAGATAATGCTGGTGCTCTTAAGTACTGAGCTCGTCTCTCAGTACGGTGAGATTTCTCAAAGTACAGAATCTAACACCA
Source organism: Ondatra zibethicus (assembly GCA_004026605.1). Taxonomy (NCBI): domain Eukaryota; kingdom Metazoa; phylum Chordata; class Mammalia; order Rodentia; family Cricetidae; genus Ondatra; species Ondatra zibethicus. The sequence continues at coordinate 81,857 of PVIU01002222.1, read as the reverse complement.
GCTCAATGGCAGTACTGGCAAGTGTTTGGAGAGTATCTGGAAGGATTCACATCCCCTGCTTCCAACAGGCCTGTCTCCAGTACAGGTAACCAAAATAGTGGTTATCCTGAGTAGAAAGTTATAGTTCTGAAAGTCATGTCTCAAGTGACTGTGGTGCCACGCACCTGAAATCCCAGCATTCCAAGGTGGAGGCAGGAGGATCAGGAATTCAAAGCCAGACTCTGAATTCCTGAGCTAGGTTGGGAGTGACATCTTCAACCCCACGTTTGAGTTTTTGGTGCTGTCAGGAGTACCCCATACTGTCTAGTCTCTCCATACGCTGCAGGCCAACTTCTGCTTCTGGTCTACAAGCACCAAACCATTATTCCAAAAACCCCAAATCTGACACACACTCAAGGGAAGTGAACTACTCACAAGGCCCCCATGCACACAGGGATGAAGCAGTATCTAGCACTCTCTAGACTGAGATAAGAGAACAAGTCTCTAACAACTTGTGGCAGAGTTAAGTCCAAGGTAAGCTGTTTCCAGAAACAACTCATACTGGAACGTGACTTGTAAAGAATAGAGATGCTTATCACTCACAAGGAACACTTGGGAGGCGACACCATGGAGCCAAAGTGGTCAACAGTCCAGGTTATTTTCTCTATTCTGAGGCTCAAGTAAACAAAGCCAGGTGTCTGAACATGTACCTGAAGGCACACACTGAACAGGAGGGGAGGGGCAAACTGATGCTTCACCCCAGGGGGGGCATTTTCCTCACTGCTGGGCCTTGTTTCTGGTTTAGTGACATTCATTGGCATTGCTTAAGATACCACAAAGGAAGTGAGCAATTTACACTGCCCCCCTCAGTCTGGGAGAGGCAGTCATTTGCAAGCCTGTGGCCAAAAGTCCTGAGTAAAACCAGTTGAGATCCCATTCCTAGCACATCACATCCTATTATTTAGCAAAGGTGTTCTCACCTTCTATTCTCAAGACACATACCCTGTGAGTCCAGCAGCCAGTGAACCAGTCCTTCCTCTATACTTCACCACTCACCAGAATTGGTTCTTTGCATTCAAGCACATTCGGAGAAGTAGTTCAGAGTCCTGAGTAAGAGTAGAGCAGCCAGAATGTTTCCTGCTAAACCACGAAGGATCTCAATTCAGGCTTCACTAGCCCCATGTCTGGGAAGGGACTTGAAAGGCAATTTCCTGAACTGTAAATAAATGTGTGCATATTTGCATAAGTGTACACATACACACATGCATGCACGCACGCACGCATCCCTAATGTATTTATCAGCTTCCCAAAGGCCATAAACAAACAGAAAAAATCATGGCTCGGAGCCCTCCTGTAAAAACAGTCACTAATCATTTGACTTGGCAACTTCTCTTCCTCTTAAGAGCAGGAAGGTCTAGGGCTACTCTTGTAAGGCAACCAAATGATCATTCCCACTGGTTTCTTGTTCCAGATGCAATGGGTGCTGCAAGCAAACTGTGCTCGACTTTTATCTATAACTAGATCTAGACCAGTAGTTCTCAACTGTGGGTCATGACTCTTTTGGGGGTCAAATGACCCTTTTACCGGGGTTGCATATTAGATATCCTGCATATCAGATATTGACATCACAATTCATAACAGTAGCAAAATCGTTATAAAGTAGCAACAAAAATAGTTTTATGGCTGGAGTCACAATATGAGGAACTGTATTAAAGGACTGCAACATTAGGAAGGTTGAGAACCACTGATCTAGACCAATCAACCTGACAGACAACTCCATTCCAGCAGTACCTAATCCCAGCCAAGCCCAAGTAGGAAGCACCGCCATGCTCTACAAACCATACACTACACTGCTAAAAATGACTCAGCAGGACCCATTAATCCCAGGAGAAATGGGAAAACAGGCACCAGGTGACCAGACCTCACCACAGCATGTCTTTTGGAGGCAAGAGATACAAGGCTCTCATTCAGTATCTGAAAGTTCTCAGCAAATTAATGAGTATCCTTTCAACGAAGCCTCTAGAAAAATAGCTGTTTCTTTTTTTGTGTGTGTGGTTTTTTGAGACAGGGTTTCTCTGTAGCTTTGGAGCCTGTCCTGGAACTAGCTCTTGTAGACCAGGCTGGCCTCTAACTCAGAGATCCACCTGCCTCTGCCTCCCGAGTGCTGGGATTAAAGGTGTGCGCCACCACCGCCCAGCAACATGGCTGTTTCTAATAAGCATATCTACCTAGCAGAGAGAGAGGATGATTACTAGGGAACTGAAGCTGAAGAAGGCAATGGTAGGCAGTACAGATTCTCACCTGGGACAGAGCACAGCGAGCATTCTGGCTTCCTGGCTCCAGATTTCCTCCTGTACAACCAGTGTGAGCAAAAAGCATGTAGCTAATGGAAGGGCCTGGGAAAATAGTGCTAAGCACACAGGATGCTGCCCCCACACAGTCCTCTGCTGTATCAGACCCAGAAACAACTAACTGTAGACTATTCTCCAGATTTCTTCTACAGGTTGGAAAGCCAAGTGGGCTGTAAATGGAGGTGAACACTTCCAGACTGGGTAGTGTCAAACTTTAGTGGTGATGACTAGTCTATAGAGACAGGATCAGGACCACACCACCTTTCTCTCTCAGTACTCATTTCTCATGGTCCACAGTAACAATCTTCAAACTGTGAAAGAACAAAATTTCCCTCTGCTGTGAATGTTTATAACACAGAAACCTGAACAAACCTTTTCTAAGATGAATAGAAGGGAAAGCTGTTTTTCTCCATTGCATTTCCCAACTGCAGTAGGAGGGCCTGCCAATGAGCAAAACCACCCTAGCAAACACAGCTCCTCTTCCACCATACAGATGGCAGTGCCCAACCTCCCTATTCCTGACCAAGAAAACACAAGGAAAATGCAACTATTCCCAGAAGCACAGTCTGAGTTGGGCAATGATTGCAGATGCATGGCTTACGTGGCTCACTGCTGGTGGACACACTTGGAGAAAAAGGAACACACTTGTTTCTGCCTCCTATAAGCATGTATGGTACCCTCACCTACCTTAACTCCCCACTGTAATGATTGTTCTGTCTCTTTAAGAGACAAGCCACGCCCACTCCCTCCCCCATCCACTGAGGCAGGCTGATCTTCAGCTTCCAGCCTGAGCTCTTTCTCTTTTCCATCTTCCTCTTGGAGAGGCAGCTTCTGCCTCTCCCCTAACTTCTCCCCTTCCCCGCTTCTGTCTCTCTCTCTCTCTCTCCCCCTTTCTGCCCTTCTCCCTTCCCTTCCATAACCCATAAAATAAATGTCCAACTCTACTCTGTATGGTGTGCCTATCTGTCTCTCTCTTGCCCGCCCCCCACTGCCACATGGAGACCAGCCGCATGGTCTCGTGCAACGTTCCTGCCTAGGACTGCCCACTGCTGGGGACTTGCACCATCCCAGGACGTGGGGACCAGCCAGCTGCCCACAAAGCTGGCTGGGTACCAGCCACCTTCCTGCCGCGTGGTCTCGTGTGCAGTCCCTGCCTGGAACTGGCTGCTTTCCACAGCAAGCCACTGGGGGCTCGCAGCCTGCCTGGGACTGGCTGCTTATGGCAGCTTGCTGCCGGGGACCCGCAGCAAACTCATTTCACCCACTGGTTCCACCCCCCAAACCAGAGGCAGAAGAATCAAAAAACATTATACTAGCTAGTCACTATTGGTGCATAGCTAGTTCCTGGAGCCAAAGGGAGGCAGATTCAATTTGTCCTACCAATTAATGAGTTCAGAGTCAACACTTAAACTCTGTCAACAATCTGTTTCACAGGAGAAAACAATCCAGACCCTTCACTGAGCCATTAACCACGGATCAATCACACCATTTCCACACATAAACAAGCCTCAGATTACTCAGACATGAGCAGAGAACATGCTTTATTGAGTAGATAAAGAAGAGCACATTCTACCACATGTGGGGAAGGGTTCAGCATCTGTAAAAGGCCTTTACCCCTTAAGAAAAGTCCCCAGTGAACAGCATTTGGATAAATGTTAACAGTGACACTGAAACTGGAGGGAGCCGCCACTGAACATGCTTAAGATCAGCTCCCTCCAACCCACAGTGGATATTAGTAGTGTACAGAGATGACAAGAGAAAGGCACAAATGACCAGAGTTAGGATTATAGTGAGGGTGCCACGTGAAGACAGCAGTGCTGCAGGAGACCAAGTTGGGAAGGGTGACATGACAGACATCAAAAGCTGCCCCCAAGATAGCAGGTTATATAATGGGACAGGGAGAAATTAGAGGGAACATTTCTTCCTTCACTTAACACCACCAAAAATAGGAAACCAGAGAACAGGATGATGGTGGCAAGTTCTAAAAGGGCAATGAAGTTCTTGGAGGGACAGAAGCACTTCAGCCTGTGGTAGGGGAGGCACTGTTGAAAGGGAAGCAAACAGTAGTGGTGTGACAGTGGTGTGACCACTCTGTCTTGCTGAGTCATGGGCTGAGAAACAGAAGTCATTTTCAACCACTTTCCACTTCTCCCAGGAAGCTCTGGACAAAATCAGTGCAACTTTTGTGGAAGTATAGCTGCCCTACACCAGACTGGCAAAGGCAGGTGGAAATATCTGCAGTGTGATTAATCAACTACCATGTGGCATGAAAGAAAACTGTTAAAATACTAGGCAACTGCCAACATAAACGGGGCAGGAAATAAAAAAGAGGGGTACTTTCTGCTGTGAAAAAAGAATTACCCATTTCCTTCCAGGAAGATACTGCCCCAGTGCCCATGAGTGAACACAAAAAAAAATGGAATCACCTCCTCTTCTTCTTCACCCTGTCTCATTCAGACGGACCAGCTGCTGTGATCCCCTGGGAAATGTTTTAGGAATACCTATCTCGGGCCAGTCTGATCCTGATCAAAGGCAAGCCATTTGACAAAAATGGAAAAATAAGTGACAGTGAGATGAAATCCAGAATGGACCCCTCCCAGGAGATAGACATATACTCATAAGTGCTGCCTCTCCCGCCCCTTCACAAAGAATGTGTAAGGAATAACTGGAAAGGGCCCTTCAGTTGCAGCCATGTTTGTAGGTCTGGTAACCAGGCAGGAAAAAGCACTAGCACAAAGTTCAGGACACAATAAACCTCACAGGGCTAACGAACATGAGGGAACCAGTGACTGGACAGGTACAGTACCATAACACAACTCCTGGGTCAGTGCTATGAGGATCTGTACTTGAGCCTAATACAGATCCGTCCAGGCAACCTCACTGAGGCCGAAACAACAGTTCCTCAGAACCAGTGTCTGCAGTGTACATGAAGGTCGGAGCCAGGACAGTCCTGAGGGGGTGGCCTTCCCAAAGGATACTGTACTTGCCAATCACAAGAGCAACAGAAATGACAGACAGATCCCTAGGGCACGGATTCCTACTGCTAGGGCTCGCTGGCTCAGAATGACAGGTCACTTTAAGTGCCCTTGGGAGGGGTCCATTTTAAGCAGCTTGGATCCATGGTTTTATTGGAGTTGGACCTTTTGGCCTCTTTGGCTATCCATTCATCTATCAGGTCCTGTGAAGAAAAACAGGGCAACTATTATATACATGGAACTAACACACTTTAAAAGATTCCAAAATGACAGCAACAGATTCTCCCAGGTAATCTATTAAAGGTAAAACATAATACTATCTTTGGATTTGCAAACTGCTTTCCCCTCTAATCTATTTCTTCCTATTCTGCCTTCAATAAGAGCTGAAAACCATTCATTTATGCTTATTACGTGTAAGTAACTAAAAATGCAAAATGGGGATGAGCTGAGGTGGCATTTAACAAAATAATCCCAAACCACTTATGAGAATCTTAGAACTCATGAGAACGCGCATGGATGGGCAGAAATGTTATGCCACACAAAGCTGCTTAGCTTGTCAGCCAGATCTCACAGAGCTTACCAAAAGCTCTGATAAGGACAAAGGAGGAGATAAGCTTAGAAACAAAGGCCACCTGGACCTTGCTGCCAGCTGGAACAAGGCTAGGAGGAGCTCCCAGTTACACCCTCTAAGGGAAGTCAACTGTGGGGAGTGCAGCCCCACCGAGCTCTGCTAAGTTCTAAGGACACCACCCGCAGCTGAGGGAACTCTCACCTGTCTCTTTAAAACTAGGTGCTTGCCTTTCCAGTACTTGAGCATCTGAAGGGCTTGAAGAGTGCTGACGATGTCCACGGGATTCACAGCAGTTTCCTGGCTGATTTCTGTAACAGAGCAGCTACTGAGATCCCAGCTGAAGCATAGAACCCACACCCGTGCCTCCCAAGGCCCCCTTTCATTTTCATGGAGTTTCCAGAGCACAAATCTGAGGTACTTAGGCTACTTGATCAGAATGTTTGACCAGCCAAAGTTAACTACCAAAACCAGATTTAATGACAAGACACTACTCTGAGAGCCTCAGAAATCAAGGTCAAACTGGAATCCTAAATTCTTCCTGTATAAGGACCAGATGTCTTTCCTAAAATTCCAATGTTTCAAAATACTTGAAGTCTTTCTTCTTGATTTTTAAAAGAAATGACATATATTCACAGGTGTATGAATATATTTTACGTATATGGGCGTTTGGCCTGAATGTATGTCTGTGTGTGTGATAAAACTGGAGTTACAAAAACAAAACAATGTATGGAAAAAAAAAAAAAACTGGAGTTACATACAGTTGTGGGCCACAATATGGGTACTATGAATTGAACCCGATTCCTCCAGAAGAGCAGCTAGTGCCCTTAACTGCTAAGCCATCTCTCCAGGTCCTCCTCTTGGTTTTTGTTTGTTTGTTTTTTAAAGATTTATTTATTATGTATGGTGTTCAGCCTCCATGTATTCTTGCAGGCCAGAACAGGGCACCAGATCTCATTACAGATGTTGTGAGCCACCATGTGGTTGCTAGGAATTGAACTCAGGACCTCAGGATGAGCAGTCAGTGCTCTTAACCTCTGAGCCATCTTTCCAGTCCCTCTCTTCTTGGTTTTTATGTGAACTGAGTGTTAACAACTTCAGATGGGAGAAACCACTTTACAACCATTCCAGGACCCAACGTTCTGGGAGCTTCAGCCCTGCAGTGAGGGTCTCTGCAATGCTCTCTAATCATAGTCAGATTAACCAGAACGGGACCACTGTCACCAAGCGTGACCTACCTTTGATGGAAATCTCCTTGCCCTGGAAGTTGTGCAGGTACCGGAGCAGTACTTCCTTCCAGTAGCTTCGGTAGCTTATGAGCCCCAGGTCCGACAGGGGGCGCTCTGGAGAGCCAACTTTCTCTTCCACTTTGGAAAGTAAATAACCTGCCAAGAAAAAAAACACAGACTTGGTTTTCATTCTTTTTATTTAGGGAGGGGGACTTAAAAAATTATGTCTACTTATTTTGCATGCATGCTGATGTGCAAATCAAAGAACAACTTGCAGGAATCAGTTCTTGCCTTCTACTGTGTGGGTATTGGGAATTGAGCTCAGATCCTTAAGCTTGGCAGCAAATGCCATTACTCACTGAGCTGTCTCACCAGCCCTTGGGTGAGGCGGCTTTTTTGAGACAAGGTCTCAATATGGTGCTGTTTGGCCTGTGACATACTATATATAGACCAGGCTGGCCTTGAATCTGCAGTGAAATATTCCCCATTGTTTCTGCCTCCACAGTGTTGGGAAGCCCAGTCAGACTTTTTCAAGTAACATTAAACCTCATCCTAACAGCAAAAAACTGCAAACACAGAAGACTTAGGACATCTGCTTTACAAGTACCAGAGAGCCAGCTATTCGGCAGAGATGTTCTGTGGGGCTGGTGAAGACATACTGGCTTTGTATAAACAAGAGTGGAGGAAATGTGTACTTACAGTCTATCTAAATGCCCTATAACCGACCGGCACTTAGAGACAACCTTAGAAGCCATCACAAGGAACTTTAATAGCAATGGTTCTGTAGGTGTTTGCTAAGAACAGAGATGGAAATCACTTCATTACAAAACACAACAATCATTTCTTTTTTAAGTTAAACCAGGCTGGCAGTATGGTAATCCTCAGGAGTGTTAGCATTATATGTACAATCCACCATGTCTAGTCTAAAATATTTTCCTTGGGGCTGGAGAAATGGCTTTACGGTTAAGAGCACTGACTGCTCTTCCAGACAACTCAGATTGAATTCCCAGAACCCACATGGCAGCTCATAACTGTCTGTGACTCTACTTCCAGGGCACCTGAAGCCCTCACACATATATATGCAGGAAAAACACCAATGTACATAAAATATGGCCAGGTGGCGGCAGCGGCACATGCCTTTAATCCCAGCACCCAGGAGGCAGAGGCAGGCAGATCTTGTTAGTTCAAGGCCATCCTAGTCTACAGAGTGAGTTCCAGGACAGCCAGAACGGTCACACATAGAAACCCTGCCTCAAAATAATCAAACTAACTAAGTATTAATTAAAACTTTTTTTAGCCAGGCAGTGGTGGTGCATGATTTTAATCTCAGCACTTGGGAGGCAGAGGCAGGTGGATCTCTGTGAGTTCAAGGCCAGCCTGGTCTACAAGAGCTAGTTCCAGGACAGACTCCAAAAGCTACAGAGAAACCCTGTCTTGAAAAAAACAAAAACAAAAAAATGTTTAGGGGGATAGGAAAATGGCTCAGCAGATAAAGTACTTTCCATGTAAGCATAAAAACAAGAGTCTGGATCCCAAGAACCTTCAAAAAAGTAGGCAAGACATGGTAGCTGCCAGTAACCTCAGCTTTCTGGAGGCATAGATGGGCATGCAGGCGATCTAGATTAGTCAAAGTAAGTTGAGTTCTCAGTTTAGTGAGAGATGTTCTGTCAATAAATAAATCAAAAATGGAGGGGACACTATACTATCAACTTCTGGTTGTCAATGTGAATATACACACAGGCATATCACATATACTCATGACCAAAAGTAGACTTAAAAATATTTATTTGTATTTTATGTATATGGTGTCTGCCTACATTTATAAATTTATGTATGTACACAATGTGTGGAGGCCAGAAGAGGGCATCTGATCCCCTGGAACTGGAATTACAATTGGCTGTGAGTGCCATGTGGGTTCTAGAAACTGAACCTGGGCTCAATGCAAGAGCAGTCAATGCTCTTACCCACTCACTGAGCCATCTCTCCAGCCAAGCCTCCACTCTTCCTGTGACTAAAATTCAACGACATGGATGCTGATAGTACACAGCTGATTCTCGTTTGTCACAGTGGTTATGCACTGGGAATGCTGACTTAGGAATACTGAATCACTGCTCACAGGAGTGAAGTTTGCTTCTTGAGCGCCTCTGGCCAGAGCCATCAAATTTTCTATGTCTAATGTTCTTTTCTTTTTAAAAAAAATCTTTTTTAAAAAATAATTTATTTTTAGTTTATGTGCATTGGTGTGCATGTATGTCTGTGTGAGGATGTCAGATCCTGGAGTTACAGACAGTTATGAGCTGCCATGTGGGTGCTGAGAACTGAACTCGGGTCCTCTAGGAGAACAGCCAATCTCTTAACCACTGAGCCATTTCTCCAGCCTCCTGTTTAAAAACATCTTACAACACATTCTGTTGATTCAGAGGCACTGCACTCACAACCCATAGCACTCTAATTCATGTCTGTAGAGAGAGTGTCTAACACATGCAGTTATCAGTCTTCCTGTGCCAAAGACCATCACTTCAGCACAATGCTTACAGCCATTTTAAACTAACAGTTTAAGCCGGGCGGTGGTGGTGCACACCTTTAATCCCAGTACTTGGGAGGTAGAGACAGGTGGATCTCTGTGAGTTCGAGGCCAGCCTGGTCTACAAGAGCTAGTTCCAGGACAGGCTCCAAAGCTACAGATAAATCCTGTCTCGAAAAACCAAAAAATAAATAAATAAAATAAATTAATAGTTTAATTGAGGCACTTGTCATTAAGCTGACTGATCTTAGTTCAAACCCAGGACTGACATGGAGGAAGAAGACTCTTGCAAGTTGTCCTCTGATCTCAACATGTACCCTCCAAACCAACAAATGTAATAAAACCCCTGCCCCCATTAACATGGGAGGTACACATTAGTGGGTTAGACAAATTCAAACCCGATACCCATGATTAATGAAGAGTGAGTATAAAACCCAAAGCCTGAATCAGGTACATGAATTACTTCTACAAGTGCTTACATAAGTGAAATCCCAAGCATCAAAGGACAGCTTTAAGCCTTAGACACGCATATGTGCTGTTTCAGTCTCAAATGGGATAATCCTGCAGAGCTTACTTTATTATTCTCTGCATCTCCTACTAAGTCAGTAGCAACTTCAGGTTCTGTATTCATCGGTAAATGTTTGTATTCCCCCACTTTGTCCATTCACTAACTAGCTGTCAGGGTACTTCCACTACATGGTAGGAACTATCAAGAGCACACATCAAAAGTGCCCAACGACACCCCCAGGGTCCCAGCCTTGAAGAGCTGATGCTCAGCAGCATCACTTACTGAAATCAATGAGCATTTTGCCATAGCCCTGTCTCATATACTGAGGCATGGTGAGGATACAGGACACATTGTAGTTGAGAAATGAATTCTTCTCCTAAAATCAAAAACAGACAAGAAGATCATGAGATACTGAGACCACAAGTTTCACCACTACAATCATCCCCATCCTAGATTAAAAAAAAAAAAAAAAAAAAAAGGCTATAAGGCCTTGTAAATCAAATTATTGTTAGTCTGAGGATGTGACAGCTCTTACCACACCACGATGGCCAAAGCTATTAACCTAAGGATCTCTCAAGCTCAGACCTCCAGTGCCAATTTAAGGAGATAACTCCAAGAGCATGCCAAAGCCAAGAGTGCTAGGATGACCGAATAGGAGCCACTCTAAGAAGCACTGTTTCAGAAGACAGCTTGCCCATCAGAAAGTCAGGAAACCAAACAGAATTCCCCTGGAAGGTCAAAAGACAACCAAATCACACAATACCTGATTCTGTTTATCAATGTCCAGAATAAGTCAATTTGTAGGAGAGGTGCCAGGAAGGTAAAGAGGAAATAGGAACAGATTGCAATGTCTCTTCTCAAAACAATGGAAACCATGAGGACTACACCAGTCACAACTCATCATTATACTAGAAGCCATCGCCCTGAACAGTTTAAGGGATGAAATGTATGGTGCATTGTGTTTTAATTAAGTTGTCACAGTACATTAAAATCCATAACCACAGCTGTGGTAACCTTTAATACCAGCACCATGGAGGCAAAAGCAGGTAAATCTATGCTGAGTTCTAGGCCAGCCAGGACTACACAGGGAGACCCTGCCTCAACAAAAACGAAAGAAAATCGTAAGCTGGATCTGGTCTTGCATGTTTTTTGTTTTTGTTTGTTTGTTGTTGTTTTTAATATGTAATGACTATGGTAGTCAGTTTATTGCAGATTAATCATTCTTGAATGTACAAGCTCCAGAGGAGCAACTGGGTCTTTAAATACACACAAGTATTTCCATCAAATGAATTTTCAGCCTTACATTGAAACAGGCCTTTATCAGTTAAAAACGTAAGAAAAATAAGTGCTATCAGCTATGTATTAACTGAGAAACCACATACAAACCAAAGATTATGGAAAGGGGCTAAAAAAGAGGAAGACTGAAAGAGCAGGGAGAGGCAAGTGTTGGGAATAAAGCCCATTACATTTTATGTACTAACTGCTCCAGTCCATTTAAATGTGGATCACTCAAACTTAGACCTTAAAATATAGCATGTAGGTAGAGTCTAATCTGTTTGGTCATAACATCCACCTAGCTTATAGGTCCTTCAGAGTGAAATGAATACAAAAACAGCTTCAGGTTCTTCAACTGACTGTTGGAGATTAGATGGATTCCACTTAAGAACAATCTCCTACAGGTCACTGGAGTCTTTTTCCTTCCATCCAAGCCCACACTGTGTGTCCACTACCCCTCATGTCTTACCATTATATAAATGTAGGTTAACAAGGAAAGCTTTTAGTCCCACACCTAGGATATGCCTGGAGAACTGGCTTCACACACACACACACACACACACACACACACACACACACACACACACACACACTTCTCTGCTAGGAGACAATGTGGGTACAGAAGTACAGTATTTCTAGTTTGCTGTTCAATGTACAGCACACAGCACTGCTGTGTCAGATAAAACATGTGCACGGGGGAAATGAATAGGCTCATAGAAAGCAGTCAAATGGAAATCAAAAGGACTGTCTCTTCCAGAGTTCCCTAGCTTTATCTGTAGAAGCTATCCAATAATTTCTTTTCTTTTTTTTTAAAAAATAATTTATTATGTATATAACATTCCTTCCATGTATGCTTGCATGCCAGAAGAGGGCACCAGATCTCATTACAGATGGCTGTGAGCCACCATGTGGTTGCTGGGAATTGAACTCAGGACCTCTGGAAGAGCAGTCAGTGCTCTTAACCTCTGAGCCATCTCTCCAGCCCCTCCAATAATTTCTTTAATTACATCACATACTTTTTTTTTTAATATTTATTTATTTATTTATTTATTTTATTTATTGTGTTTACAGTATTCTGCCTGCATATATGCCTGCAGGCCAGAAGAGGGCACCAGATCTTAATATAGATGGCTGTAAGCCACCATGTGGTTGCTGGGAATTGAACTCAGGACCTCTGGAAGAGCAGTCAGTGCTCTTAACCGCTGAGCCATCTCTCCAGCCCCTACTTCTTTTTTTTTAAAGATTTATTTATTTATTACGTATACAGTGTTCTGCCTGCATGTATGCCTGCACATCAGAAGAGGGTACCAGATCTCATTATAGATAGTTGTATGTCACCATGTGGTTGCTGGGAATTGAACTCAGGACCTCTGGAAGAGCAGCCAGTGCTCTTAACCTCTGAGCCATCTCTCCAGCCTTAATTACATCACATACTTCTGAGTCCATTCCGGAGCTAGCTATTCTGTTGTTCTTTTCTCTCTGTTTTGTAGATCCGAGTAACCTCAGGTACTAAAGGATCACCTGGATTGGGATCACACAACAGAGAACAGGTAGACAAAAATACTTAGTCAGTTTGGAGACCACTGTGCTAATCTTCCATCTTTTTGTTTGTCTGCTTGTTTGTTTGGAGACAGGGTTTCTCTGTGTAACAGCCCTGACTGTCTTGGAACTTGCTTTGTAGACCAGGCTGTCCTTGAAATCACAGAGATCCGCCTGCCTCTGCCTCCCAAGTGCTGGGATTAAAGGTGTACGACACCACTGCCCAGTTTATGCTCCTGGTTTTAACCTAACAACAAAGAGGGAAGCAAAGCCAGAAGAGGTGCTCAGCTACTGGATGTTTTAAGTTTACAGGGAGGGTCCAGGCCAATAATTAATAGCTCCAATCCACAAGCATAAAAATGAATAAACTAGAACCTTCTAATAACAGCACTAGCCAGGTGTCTTGGCTCACATCTGTAATCCCAGCCCTTTGTAGGTTGAGGCAGGAAGACTGTCCTGAGCCTGGGTTTGAAGCCAGCTTAGGCTGCATAATAATTCCAGGCCAGCCTGGGTAACAAAGGAAGAGCCTGAACAGAATACTTTCATGAAGCTATCTGTAATGCATGTGCTTGCCTTTCTTCTTTAGTTTACAAGAAGCCTATCACCACTGTCTGCTTCTCCATCAGAGATCTGAGTTCTCTAAGGCCAATACCCACAATGCTGCTGTGGTTGTTAAGCTTCTAAATCACCAAGATCCTGCTGACCTTAGAAAAATATCCAATCAGGTGACAGCCAGTATTGTCTGCTTCTGTCATAACGTAGAACAGGAAAGGTTCTACATCATAGTATAACGTCTTATGGTCCAGAAAAAGCTTCGCCAAAAGGCACAGGTTTTGGCAGTAGATCTGGAAACAGAGAAAGAGCCAATGACCAGAAGAGTTTAGAAAACACCCAAAACAAAGCCTAAAAGAATGACTGTACCAGCACTATCTTGAAACAGAACTAATCCCTAGTCCCACACAAATGTTTGGTGAAGATAAAACAATCCTTTGGAACCCCATCAATGCTTGCCACTAGCATCTTTCTCTCATGTCACCACTTTTTACCTTGTTTTTCTTGCCATCTACTTCAAACACAGAGATGGAGCCTTTGCGGTATATCTCATCACCAGGGGGGTGTTTCCACACACACTTGGCCTATAAGAAAATGGAGTTCACGTGAAGCAATCAGATTTTCCTACAACCCTGTTCCTCAAGAGGGAAAAGGAACTGCAGGTTAAAATTGGCTGAGTTAATGGACAGTTGAACACACTTGAGGACAGTGAAATCAATCATTTTCAGGAAAGTTAAAGCCTTCTTAAGCTGTTGCGACATATCGATGGCATTTACTTTGGCTGTTTGGTTCAAGTTTTCTGCATTATTTTTTGGCATTATCTCAGTCCAAGATATTAAATCACCGACAATGTAAAAGCCAGATTAATAAGAATATCCTTGTCTACAATAAAATGTCTCATGCTAACAGGAAATTCTTAAGCAGCTTATTCTGGCAGCTTAGTGTTGCTAAGTATGCTATGCTCACCTTTACCAGTCCCTTCCCATTACCATCCTACCTTCATCTTCTGTCCTCAGCCTGCAAAGTAGATCTGCAATGATGACAATCACGAGTCACTCACTATCTGCCCACCTCCTGCCATATGCTAGAAAGAGAAATCCCTTCTATGGCTTATTTTAACAGGTAGAAGGCCTGGCAAAGAAGCAGGAAGCTGGAAGGCACTTGGCTCCAAAGTAACCCCCTTTTCTTATTCTCAAAATGTTCAATTCATGGTGCTGGGGCTATTACCCAGCGTCTTAGGCAGCAAGCCAAGTTCTCATACTCTGCCGGTGAAAAGTTCCAAGCAAGTACAGGTGTTTGCTGCCAAGCGTGATGACTAAAATTCAATTCTGGGAACTTACATAGCAAGAGGGAACTGACTTCCACAAGTTGTTCTATCATCTTCACATGTACGCCATGGTATGTATTCACATGTACACACATCCACATGCATACACACACATACGTGTTCACACATATAGAAAAATTCTAATTAAACAATTTACTACATCTTTTTGACAACTTAAGAATAAAGATCCACTGGACAAAGTGGTTGGTCCACACTGGTAATATAAGTACTCAAGAGACAGAGATAGGAAAACAGCTACAAGTTTAAGGATAGCTTGAGGTAAAGACCCTATCTGAAACAAACATTATATACACACCTTAAAAGAATTATGGTCCAGGTTTGGGAATGTAGCTCAATGGTTCAGTATATTGTATAGTACCTACCCAGTAAGCATGGGGTTGCACTCCCTCCCTAGCAGGCGCTCAAGCTTGTGTGTGTGTGTCTGTTTAAGGCACAGACATCATGTTCTAATTTTCATAGGTAACTCAAATTCACTTATTTGTTTGTTTGTTTTACGAGACAGGGTTTCTCTGTGTAACAGTTCTGGTTGTCCTGGAACTCGCTTTGTAGACCGGGATGGCCTCAAACTCACAGAGATCTGCCTGCCTCTGCCTCCCAAGTGCTGGGATTAAAGGGGTGCGTCATCAATGCCCAACTCAAAAATTTATTAACTGGAATTGTTTCAAAGTTCCATCTATGTTTCTATCTCCTCCCCTTATTTCTAAGGAATAGAATATTTGTTTAACTATGTAAAGATGTGGTACTTTTGTTTTACCTTGCCTGCCTAAGACGCCTGATTGGCCTAATAAAAAGCTGACAGGCCAATAGCTAGGCAGTAGAGGAATAGGCAGGGCTGACAGGCAGAAAGAATAAGCAGGAAGAGGAATACAGGCTTGAGGAAAGAATGAGGGAGGAAGAGAGAAGATACTAGGGACAGCCAGCAAGGCAGCCATCAGTCAGCCAGACATGAAGGAAGCAAGAAAGTAGAACATACAGAATGAAAGAAAGGTAAAAAGCCCCAAGGAAAAACAGAGATGAAGAGAAACAAGTTAAAGTAAGTTATAAGAGCTAGTGGAACAAGTCTAAACTAAGGCTGAGCATTCATAACTAATAATAAGTCTCCATGTTCTGATTTGGGGGTTGGAGGTCCAAGAAAGCCTGCTACACTTACTCCTGCTGGTTTTTTTCCATGACAACTAAACCAATACAAAAGTTATTTGTTGAAAACATTAGCCAGCTAAAGAGGCAATTTCAGTGATTACAAGTGATTACACCTGACACAATGGGAATGCAAACAAGCTGAAATCCGACTTTTATAATCATATAATTCACCAGACCAAGATGTGCACATCCTTTTCTATTTTAATACAAAGAACATTCAGAAACACAAATTATCAATCAATTCTGTTACTTTCATCATCCATTCCAAGTGGATCTCCCTTGTATATACATTCATTCAACACCCTCCATCTAAAATATGAGTTACACTGTTCTGTCTTATCTAATGAAATACATGTATTTTCTTGGAATTTGGGGCAAACACATATTATAGGGAGAGGTAATTAATATTCTGAGGAGGAAAACAAAAGATTGGAAAGAGAAAAAAGAAGTTTATAGGCAGGATCCTGAAATGTAACTTTCAATTCCTTAAGTCGCCACTCGATTACTATGACTTGGGAGATGTCATCTCTAGGACATAATTGGGAAATCCTGTAACATCACCCTTGTGTCCATGGACACAACAGTAGAACTCAAAAAATCATACCATGTGTCGGCGGAGTATTGTTTGGCTCTTCATGTATTTTAAGCAGAATTCACACATGTAGAGACGTCCCAGCCGTGCATATTCTTCAGGATAGGGAGAATGGTACCAAGTATCCAGCTCATAGCGGCCAAAAGCGATTGTTTTAATCATGTTGCTTCCCTCTGTTATTTGGCCTTGAAGCCTTAACTTCTCCTATTGCCAAGAAGACACCAAAACAATAAGGAATTATCCAAAACAAATAAGGATTAGGATTCCTTAGCTTTGATTTTAAAATTAGATTTTTTATCTATATAATGTGTATGGATGTTGTCTGCATACATATACGTGCACTACACACATGCCTAGTGTCTGCAGAGATAAAAAAAAAAGGGGGCATCAGATGCTGAAATTGGGAGTTATAGGTGACTATAGTCATGAGGTGGGTGCTAGGAACCGAACACAGCTCTCTGCAAAAATATCAAGTGTTCTTAGCCACTGAGCTATCTAGAGCTCCTATTATCCTTGTTCTTAAAAGACTCTGCTAGGCCGGTGGCTAAGCTATAAAATAATCAGCTAGATTGGCCTCTATCCATGAGACAGCCACTAATGAGAGTTACCTGAACATGGAAAATCAGGCGGTTCACATGAAAACTTGCCAGATATACTGCCCAGAATCTTACAATAAAAAAAAAGAAGTCTCTTGTATTTTAGCTCTTCTGCCTTCATTTTCAGATGTTGCAATTAAAGTTGTGCACCATCACACTGAGCTACGTGGTGCTGGAGAGAGAACCCAGGGTTCTTGGATCCCAGGTAAGCACTCTACCAAAAGAGCTACAATCTTAGACCATTCCTGGTTCTGTTTGTTTTAAATTTTTAAAATTAATTTCTAACCTACTGTGTGTATGTAAATGCAAATAGAGGTCAGAGGACAGCCACCAAAGCCTGCCTCCTGCAACTGATATAATAAAAGGAAGGAGTGGAGGAGATGAAATTAACACTACAAACTAAATTTCCCCGAGCACATTTTTTTTTTTTTTTCCTGGCCACATCTCATCTCGGGACCCGAGCACATTTAATTTATCACAGTTGTAAAATCACAGTTGATAAAACTATTAAAAATTCTATCTAGGTGACGGACATGGTTGAACATGCCTGAAATCTTAGCAGTAGAAACAGTGGCCAGTATTAGTGAATTCTAAGCCAGTCACAAGTATATTAAAAAGAACTCTATCAAAATCAAACAAAAAAGGGCATTTCCTCAAGGATATGGAGTGCATCTATAATCAGTGGGAGCATGGCATGAGCCCAGAAGTTTCAAACTTGTTTGGACAACAAGATGAGATTCCCCTATCAAAAATCAATAAATTCAATAAAATATCTGATTGTAGTCTTGCTCGCCACTTTTCTTCACTATAATTTTTATGCTTCTAGGGTAAATGTATTGAAAAGAAACCCTACATAAAGCTGCAGCCTTTCAAGTCCTGAGGTTCTCAGAATTGTAAATTTTATCCAACCAAGACAAAAGAGAACCCAGAGTTTTAACTAGCCTCACTACTTCAAGCCAAACTGAATCTTCCAGTTGAGGGAAATAAGAGAAAAAATTTAAGAAAACAGGATAAGAAAAGGGTGATGTGTTTTCCATGAAAACGGAAAGACTATCTCTGAAGACAGGCTGTGATGGGCAGAGATAAAGCAGCAGGATACCCAACTCCCATCAGACTGGTTGCTAATCACCTTTCTTGGCAGTTCTAAGGGCTTTTCATAAGGGTCCTCCCCTCACTCTGGGGTTTTTGATACTCACCAAATCCTCAGAAGCCCGGGCTTGTGCTCTTCGGAAAAGATCTAAGTCATATTCGCTTGTCAGATTTTCCAAGAGAGGCTCCCGAGTGTTCCCATAGGTCTGTCTGTGTTCCTAGGAAAAACAATCAGGGGTGATACTGTCTGTAGAACTTGGTTCATTTCATTTCCACAGAAGCCAAGCTGAACTAGAAACTATTTATGAAGGACTTAAACACTGGTGGGGAACTGAGCTCAGGCAACTGGTAACAGGTCCGTGTCAGAGGCTGCCCCTACTCACCCTATGGATCTCAACAAAGGACAGCAGCGCCCAGGAGGCACCAGAGATGTTGGAATCCTAGAGCTGGTAATAATCCCTGACAAGTAAGCAGATCCTCTAAAACTTAGTGCTTGAAGATGCTGCCTGGAAGGAAACCTTGCAGCAAGGAGGGCAGCTGGACTAGCAGTCCTTAGGAAACTGCTCCTGACACTACTTCATTGACTGCAAACATGTAAGGCTCCCATGTTACAGCCCTAGCCCAAGTGCACAGCTGGAATCTCTAACAATGTCTTCCTAAACATCAAGAAAAATTAAAAATAATTTCAAACCTGACCAAGCTGGTCACTACAAGTATTCTTGCCCTGGAAGGATGGTGGAGGTGGAGGGAGACTTCTCTTTTAAACCTGGTTCTAGCTCTCTTCTCTCCACTCTAGGCTCCACCTCTCCCAGAAAAGTAGCAATGGGAGTTGCCAGATGTGGAAGATTCACCCCAGGAAGAACATCCCACATTTAACAAACACATCAGCATCTGAAGAAAGCACTCACCCTATGAACATTTCGTATGGCTAAACTGAGTCAATCTGTTGAAGCTTTTTGAAATTTGGACTCTGTGATTTAAAGTTTAGGTTCTAAGTATTACTGGGTTCTTCTAGTTTGAAAATGCCAATGCACCTTCCCCCTTTTCTTACTTTTTGAGATAGGACCTCACTTCCCAAGTGCTGGAATTACAAGTATGTCACAGTGCTGGGGAATCAAATTTGCTACACACTAGGCAAACACTCAACCAACTGAGCCACTTCCCCAGACCAAAAAAACAAAGACAAATCAGCCAGGGGCAGTGTCACAGGCCTGTAATCCCAGCATTTAGGAAGTATATAATCAGTTTCAGGCCAGAGTTGGCCACACAAGACCCTATTTCAAAAGAAAAAAAAAGCAACAAGAAAAAGTTCTTTTTTGATTTTTTGAAACAGAGTTTCCGTGTCGCTCTGGCTGTTCTGGAACTGACTCTGTAGACCAGTTTGGTCTCAAACTCAGAGATCTGCCTGTCTCTGCCACCCAAGTACTGGGATTAAAGGCATGCACCACCACCACTCAGCAACAAGAAAAATTTCTATCTAGCATTTTTAAAATCAAGAAGGATACAAATAACAATCTCAAGCTAGTGAAAATGACCTTACAGATGTCTGTAAGCCCTTTCCCACAGTGAACAGATCCATCCTATAGGACTGCCACCTGGGTGAAGAATAATGTATCATAGTCTCTCAGTGAATGACATCATTGTGCTTCCACAACTCTACTTAACTTACAAACAAAAAACAAGCAGGGGCAAGCATGCATCCTGACCTGGTAAACCCACTATCAGAGCCCTCCACCTCATCCATAAAACTAAATGTGTTGCTGGGCAGTGGTGGTGCACACCTTTAATCCCAGCACTCAGGAGACAGAGGCAGGCTAGCTAGTTCCAGGACACTGTGCAAAGCTACAGAGAAACCCTATCTCGAAAAAACAAAACAAAACACTACATGTGTTTAGTTACAGATTCTTAGTAAGTTCAGCTACAAGTTACAAATCATACATTTGTTACCTATTCTAAAGACAAAGCAGAATAGCATTCCAAGTCTATGAAGAAAAAAAAATACTCAGAAAAAGACCAAGTGAACACATATCAACATATTACTAATATGTAGTATCTTGGGTGGATGATTTTTACTGGAAATATTCTCTAATTTTTGATCTCTCTTCATTTTTTTTCCAAGACAGGGTTTCAGTCTACAGTCCAGGATGCCTTTAGATATCACTTTGTAGCCCACACTGGTCTCAAACTCATGGCCTTCCTGCAGGTGTGAGTCATCACTCCTGACTTTCTTTTGTTTTGTTTTCAAAACAGGGTCTTGCTATGCTACCCAGGTTGGTCTCTGGACATACCACATTGGCTATATTTCAGCAGAAAACAAGTACTAATACATATTCAGTAAAAATAAATTGTTACCTAAAAAGCTACACACACACACATATATATTGGAAACAAGGTTTCTCTGTGTAGTCCTGGCTGTAGACCAGGCTAGCCTCAAACTCAGAGATCTGCCTGCCCCTGTCTCCCGAGTGCTGGGATTAAAAGTGTTCATCACCACTGCCTGGCTATACTTTATGCAAAAAACGTTTGAAGACTTTACCATGAAGACATTAATTAAAGATCTTCAAGTGAAAAGACAGACAACTAGGTGCTATGGCATATGACAAATAATGAAAATGACAAATTACATAGTTACAATATAGAAAGCTAGAAACTTCAAAAAATGCTAATTGTGGCTATTTTTACGTAGATTGATCTTCAGTATGCTATTCCTGATTTTTATTATAAAATGCATATTATATTCAAAATTAGTGCTCTGGTGCTCAGCTGTATCTCTAGCCCCTAAATATTTTATTATATATAGACATTTCTAATGTCATCAGTATTTCTTCTAGTGGGCAAATTTGTTCCCCTCCCCTAGTATGCAGATTGAACCCAGGCCACTTTGATGTGTATGACGAGCCCTTCATTTTTCACTTGCTAAGGCTGACCTGGAACTCGCTTGGTAGCCAGGTAGGCCTGGAGCTCATCATCTTGCCTCAGCCTTCAGAGCAGTTGGGATTACAGAGCCACATCTCCTTAAATGTTTTTACTTAAAACTACAGTGAAGGGATTCTACCAACTGAGCTGCATCCCCAAGGCCTAGGGGATGGAATGTCCAAAAACATAAACTCTGTTTCATCTGTCTCCACTCAACAGCTCCAACCTGGGGCAGGTTACTAAGTGACATAAAAGAACCCCTCAGAATTCACTGAATCCCCTTATAGGAAACAAATAATATGAAAGGCAGACGCTTAGGCTCAAGTGTGAGGGTGGGGCTCAGGTTAAGAAAGGACTGGATTTTCTCCTCACCATATATTTCTCCTTCTGCTCTTTGCTCAGTCCAGAATTCCTTTTCTTCCTGAGTTCAGCCACCTTTTCCTTATATCGCAGCTGTCTTTCTGTTGGTGCCTAAAAGAAAAACAGAACAGAGAAGCTAGCTAGAAAACTCATTATGAAAATAAGTTTCAAAACACCAAATTTTTTTTTTTTTTTAAAGATTTCATGAAACCCAAGGGAGCCTCCAAACTTGGAACCTTTGTTCTTGCTTCTATCTCCCAAGTGCTGGGATTACAAATCCAATCTACCATGTCAGCTTTTTTGTTTTTTTAAAGAGAAAGAAAGGGTCTTCTCTACATAGCCCTGGCGGCCAATCCTTCTTTCTCTTTCTCAGTCTCTAGTGTGCTGGGATTAGAGGCATGGGTCACCAACAATACTGAGCTTTTCTTTTCTTTTAAAAAGAAAAAAAAAATTCTAAAGAAAAAAAAAAACAACTGCCAGAAACAGTACCACCACACAGTTAATAATATGTTAATTTTATAATCCTAAATTGGTATATTCTTTTACCATTCAAACCAATGTTCTTACTGCCCTTTCAGGAATGCAAATTTATTTTAATTAATATGAATAAGAGTGAAGTCACGAAGGAGGAGGCAGGAGCATTGTGATTCATGTTTATATTCCCAGGGGAAGCAGAATGATTGCTGTAAGTTCCAGGCCAGTCTGGTCTACATAGCCAGTTCCAGGCCTATAAGGGCTATATATCAAAATTCCCATCAAAAGATGGAAATCTCTATCAAAATAAAAATAAAGATCATTTTAACTGTACAAATACTGATTTTAAGTACTATTACTTAATGTTCTATCAATAATGGCATTAAAAAAAAACACAGCAAAAATAAAACCTATGACAGAATCAAAAAGGATAAGGATGAGTTACAGACTGTTTTTGCCTGCCAACCACTGAGGTCAGATACCATATACATGTTAGATGACTACCCTGACAGGTGGGCACTATTCATACCTTCCTAGTAAAGAAATGAAGTTTTGTAGCTGGCCTGCCCAGGACAACACAGCTAATGAGAGAATCAGAGTCTTTCTTACCACTGTGACTCCTCTGCTAGTCTTTTACAATCCAACTGCAGAAACAGATACTTAGATGACAGCTATGACTAATACTTTACAAAGGCTGACATTTGGAAGAAAGTATATGAGAAGAATACAGAGAAAGAGTTACTAATTGCAGAAGAAGGTCTTAGAAGAATTCTTACAAGAGCTAAGACTTGCTTGAAGCCTTGAAGGATATATATGTAATCTCTTCGTGGTAATGATACAGAGTTCTCAGAAAGATCAAAGTCCTTTAGGAAGAAGCAAGGAATTAAGCGCAGTCTATGCGGCCTGAATGTTCAGAGTGGGAGATTAGGACAAAACAAGGATGCTTTCTGAAAATCACAGAAAAACAGAACTAAAAACTGGCACAACTGACAAGTGTCAAATACTGAGGAAATGCCACTGGTGATGGTGAAAATATGCCAGCAAAGTCAAAGGTGTTTAGAAGCCAACCTCAATGGTTTAAAATAAGGAAATGGAAATGCAATGTAACCTTTCAAATAACCACAAATTTTTATACTATTACTACTGTTACTATTATTATAAATAGCTTGAGTCCTCCACTTATGAGAAAAAGGTTATTTGCTTTATGAAAAATTACTAGTTGAAAGCCAAACATGATTTCAAGTTGATGTCTAAAAGACCAGTGATTTTGATGTGCCATGGGAAACAAGAGGCATGAATTTGCCTATAAAGACAGTTATGGGGCAAAGGAGATCCAAAAAGACAGACCTCAAACTGTGGCTGACCAGAGCTTTCACAAGGCCCATACCTGGTGCCTGGTTGCATGCCTGTTGTTGTCATCTTGCCTGTGGGACAGCATCCTTTCTTCTATCTGCTTATCCCGGCTCTGTGCTCTCACCTGCAACCATCAACAATGTCAATAAATTCACCTGCTTCTAAGACTACATATACATATAAGAATTTGTGATAATCCCTTGTATTTGCACTATTCTTTAAAGTACTCTTAATTATTTCTATTTCTATCAGAAAGATGTGAGACAAGGCTCACACAGTGCTTCCTCAGCCACTAGGTATCAAAGAAAAGAAATGATCACAGCTAAATGTTGTAAAGTTGAGACTTTCAGTAGGAATGATGGCTCTGGCCTGAAATTCTTCCACTATGCTGATAGGAAACTGTGAAGAAGTACAAGGGAGTGAGCAAGTATGAAGAAAACATCAGAAAAATCTGGGTTCAG
Organism: Ondatra zibethicus; assembly: GCA_004026605.1. NCBI lineage: Eukaryota > Metazoa > Chordata > Mammalia > Rodentia > Cricetidae > Ondatra > Ondatra zibethicus. The sequence goes on along the minus strand of PVIU01002222.1, from coordinate 58,028 downwards.
GATGGGCACAGTAGCATTTGCCCATAGTCTGAGTTAGCAAACAGGCTGAGACGGCTTAGAGGAATTTAAGACCAGCATAAGGTCTGCCTTGAGAACTAAGAAAGAGGATGGGGGAGGGGGGACTTGAAGGAAAGGAAAGAGGGGAAAACCTGAATTTAAGTCTACTGGCAAACACAACTCTGTAGACAGAAGACCCCAGAGAAATCCTGTTAGCTCTCATTAATTTCAGTTTCACCCTTTGGGAACTGACACCTCATATCTACCTGCCTGCTGGGTTAATCACTTAGCAACCTCAAAGAAGACAACCAATATTTCTCACATCTGCTCCATTTCACTGCTCTCCAATATCAACAAATGGTACCATCTCAACAACTGATCGATTCAAAACTTGGATGTAATCCTTCATTTCTTTTTCTCCTATATCTACTAAGCCCAGCTCCTACTAGCTTGCTCCCCTTCAAAACACATCCTGACTCCAATCTGTTCTTAGAATTTTACCAACACCACAAAAGTCCAAGCTACCATTTACTGCAAGAAATTCTAAGATAGCTTCCAATCCATCTATCCTGTCTCATCTCTTTCTTCTCCAGCCATACTCCACAATGGTTGTTTCAATGACTACCTGCAGAACCCTCTACCTGCAGTTTCAAGAACTACCTGCAGAAATGTTTCCACTGTCATCAGAATAAAAATGTAATCCTGGGGGCTGGAGAGATGGCTTAGAGGTTAAGAGCATTGCCTGCTCTTCCAAAGGTCCTGAGTTCAATTCCCAGCAACCACATGGTGGCTCACAACCATTTTTAATGGGGTCTGGTGCCCTTTTCTGGCCTGCAGGCATACACACAGACAGAATATTGTATACATAATAAATAAATAAATATTTTAAAAAATGTAATCCTGTGCTAAGGCCTACAGGCCTTTATGATCTCAATCCTGCTTCTTCATTTCCTATCATGCTCCAGTTACACAACCTACTTTCAAGCCCAGTCTTTCTCCAGCTCATGGCCACTGCACTTACTATTCCTTCTTAGCTATCTCCACTTCTCTGACACCACCCATGTTCTAGAATGCATACCAATCTCAGGGAGGGCTCTCTTGACCTCCTCTAGTAAAAACAGTATGCTACTCCCACCTTGGTGTTTCTCATGGTATTTATCGTGGCATAAACATATTTACTTATTGTAATTCACAAGTTCCCCCATGAGAATGCAAACTCCTTGATCACAGGTGTTTTGATTTTTTTATTTTATTTTACTCAACTGAATCCTTTGTTATCCATAAAAAGTCATATGCGGCCACACACACACACACAAAACCACTAAAAAAGGTTTGCTAGAAAATGCAAGAGCAATCACGTATATGCAGGCTGTTTAAAATTTAAGAGCTTTCATCAGGCGAGGGAGGTGGCTCAATAATGGCGCATCTGCCTAGCATGTACAAAGGCTCTGACTCAGTCCAGCAGCAAAAAGATGATGCTCGTCGTATCTCCCTGTACAGGACACACAGGAAAAATTTACAAAAGAAACTTTTTCCTTTATTTAGGATTTTCTTCCCTGATCTGGAATTTTCCTCAAATTTCTAAAATAAACTGCTTAAGGTACTTGGTAAATACTGCTTCACACCATGCTCTTCAAAGTTATGCTTCAGGAAGACTGATGTAAAACAAAGCACTATCAGATTGCTGTATTAAAGATAAGCAGTAGAGGAGCATCATGAAAATACCATCGCAGTTATTTTCAGAGAAAGAAGGGTTTGGTCAGCATCTGAGGTGGGTGCTGACACCACCATGCTTGCTCTCAGCCAGCTGAAGGAAGACAGTGGGAAGACAACAAGCAAAGCCAACACAGAAGCTGTCTCATACAGACAGACTTGGAATGAAAACAAAGAGCAGGGACTTTGACACCATGAAAAATACATATAAGCGTTTCAAGTTTTCTTCGGTGAAAATTTAAACATGTGAAGAAATGCTTTCCCAACTCCACCCCAAGACCTTGTAAATATGAACAAGTTCCTGAAGCAAAAAGAAGAGGAAATTGAATTCTTTTCCAAATGAGACCTGCTCACACAAGCATAAACCTGTGACCCAGGCCTTGTGAGCAAAGGAACAACAACAAAACAGCAACTATCACTTCGGTGTAGGCAAAGTACTTAGCTTGGATAACTTGTCCAAAGACTACCTGAGCTCTCTATTTAATTACTATTTGCAATTCTTGGTTCCCCATAATTAGCATGATCCACCCTGGTAGCAGAAACCCACTCAAGAATGCACAAAAGAAGACCTTAGGCTGGAGTCTCACACATCAACCCCAAGTCCCAAAGGTTATTTAGGAACTGTATTTTTGAAGAATTTAAAAGAACTAGCCAAGAATAGATTGTGACTGATAGGAACAGAGAGGAATAGTATTCTGAAGAATGAACAGAAGAATAAACATTCGAAAATGGCTGAAAAAGCAAAACAACTTCACGAATTTGTTAAAACCTGAGGTGGAACAATGGGATCAACTATCTATGCAAATTCTCTTGAGTAGAAAAGATTTGTCCCCAGCAGATTATGAAGTTAGTTACCAAGGAAATGAATGTGCTAGAGGTGGAATTCCCAATATTCTAAAGATAAATCTTTTTATTAAGTCTTCCCTAACACTCATTACACATGACATTCTTTTATTTGTCTGTGTAGCTAGTTTTTGTTAAAAAAAAAATCAAAAAACAAAAACTTTTTTTCATTGCTTCCTCCACTGACATGTAAGAACAAGACCTTGTCCCCTTGTTACTGCTGTACCCCGAGTGCTTAGCAAAGTGCGGGTCAAGTAGCAAGCATTCTAGAGCACGCCCTGAAGAAAGGAGCACACAGTTACCTTGCATTCGTCAGCTGAGAGGTTATGATAGAGCGGGCATCCTGAGATGGAGAAATGTCTCTCGTGTTTTCCTGTAAGATGTCCTGTTAAAGGAGGGAAAACTTAATTTCCAGGAAGAACATGCACACTTAGGAAGAGATTTTTCTTGACAATAATCTGTTATTTTACTGTTCTGTTTTAACAAATAAATGTTACCAAGAGGAAGTGCTGTGAAGATCATGACTTGTACCTGGGTAGCGCACACCTTTAATCCCAGCACTCAGGAGGCAGAGGCAGTCATATCTGAGTTTGGGGCCAGCCTGGTCTACAGAGTGAGTTCTAGGACAGCCAGGGCTACACAGAAAAACCTGTCTCAAAAGACAAACAAAAAAACAAAACAAACGAACAAAACCTTTATTAAATTTAAATGAATTTAAAAGAAGTATACTAATTCTTTCTACCATGCAAAACTAACCTACTCTACATTTAACTTCTTTGAATAATCAAAAGAAAATGGCCACTTTTACAATATAAAAACATTTTGATAATCTTGAATAAGCTTCAATATACTTTTTTTTGAAGACTGACTATTTAGAGATTTGAATTTCTATAACCAAACTCTAAGTTAATAGGGCAATTTGCATAAGGCCTTCTTGGGGAAAACATCAGGGATGACACAGGAAGCTTGTTCTAACTTAAGGGCAGTCTTCCTGTCTTCCTTTTCTTGTTCCTTCTTTCTTTCTTTTTTAACACTGGTGAATGAGAATGGGACCCGGGGTCTAAGCCATGCTAGACCAGCACTCTATCACAGAGTCATATTTCTACTCATGTTTCTATTTTCAGATAGGTTTTTGTTTTGTTCTTGTTTTTTTTTTGAGACAGGGCTTCACTATGTACCCTTGGCTGTCCTGGAACTCTTTTCACAGACTAGGCTGGCCACAATCTCACTGAGATCCCCCTGCCTCTGCCTCCTGAGTGCTGGAAGTAAAGACTGTGCATCACCACCATCTAGCTACACAGGTCCTATTATCATTTTTGTTGTTATTGTGTGTGGGTTGAAGAGAACAACTTTTGGAAATTGGTTCTTACCTTCCACCCTGCTTTTTGTTTTGCTTATAATTTATTAAAACTTAGTATTATAAAAAGCCTGCATAAAAAAAAAATCACACAGGGAATAACCAGAGATCTCAATGAATTTCTGTATAGTTAGGATAGCCAGTCTGAAGCTGTGGAGTTTCACAATGAATTTCACACTTTCACTATTAAATATATGCACTTCTCTTCAACCAACAAACCAAAAACAACCCATGAGTTAAAACTAGAAAATTAGCTTCATATCCTCTTTCATGACTTAAGTGTCCATTACTTGCACTCAGTCTTTCACCTAATATGTACCCTTTCTTGTTCTACATGTTATTTTGTGCCCATATGTACATTTGTTTACATGTGTTAAAAAGATCCACAGATAAAGGAGAACATGTGGTGTTTGTCTCTTTGCATTCCACCTTGTTGAGGCAGGATCTTTCTTGTTTTGGGTGCTGTGTATCAGTACTCCTGACTCTCCAGCTTCCACCAATAATTCTACATCTGCCTCCTATCTTGGAGTAGTAGGAGTGCTGGGCTTAACAGATATACTTTATGAGAGTTCCATTGTCAGGCTTGCTTGTACAGCAAGCACTTTTACCTACAGAGTCACCTTCCTGGGTCCCCTTAGGCAGTTTCTGTCTCTCTCTCTCTCTCTCTGCTTTTAGACAGGGTCTAACCATGTAGCTCTGGCTGCCCTCAAGCTCGGCAACATGAGTTCGATCCCTGGACCCCACATAAAGGTGAAGGAGTGTTAGAACAGCCTTCAAAAATATGATCTCTGTCCTCCACACCCATGCTATCACAAGTGTACCCTAAATACATAATAAACTTTAAAAATACAGAAAACTGAACATTATTTCTTTGCTATACATCTCTTCTAAGAGGATTATAAAACACCAATGATTCAAAGAGCAGAAAGACAATGCTAATAAATAAAAAGAATAACTAGTCAAGCTAAATGCAAGCCCACAAAACTCCTCACCCACCCTTTTAAGAACACCCAATGTACTCATCTAGCTGCCACAGGTGTGCATCTGGCTCATGCATCTGCACACACACTGCACAATGTTCTTTCAAAAAGCTCACCATTCCCTTTAGACAACAATACGGACACTAAGAGAGACCTACATAGATCTAATCTATGTGGGAAGTAGAAAGTATAAAAAGACAAGACCTCCTGAATAAATTGGGAGCATAGGGACCTTGGGGGAGGGTTGAAGGAGGGAGGGGAGTGGCAGGGAGGGGAGCAGAGAAAAATGTAGAGCTCAATAAATATCAAGGGGAAAAAAAAAGCTCACCATTCTTTCAAAGTGAAAAACTGTAATTTGGGGCTTAAGGAGACATTGGCACTTTAAAAATTATACAGCAGTGAGGTGGGGTTGAATATGGGAGGAGTTGGGGAAAAAGATATAAACAAATATACAGCATGAAATTCTCAAAAATAAATAAATAAATAAATAAATAAAAAACAAAACCAAAAACCATGGAATAATCCATAGAGTAAGTTTTGAAGGGTAATAATAATCCAACTACAAAGGAATGGTATTTATGACATTCAGGTTGTCAGTTCGCTGGGACTGTACTTTACCAAAGCATGGTGGAACACACCTGTAATGCTATCACTTGAAAGGCTGAAACAATTTCTCTAGGGGCTGGAGAGATAACTCAGAAATTTCAAGGACTTGTTGCTCTTCCAGAGGACCCAGGTTTTAATCCAAGGACCCACAACCACCTGTAAACTCCAGTTTGGATCCCATAACCTTTTTTGACTTCTTCAGGTACTAGACACAAATGTGGTATACATACATACATGTAGGCAAAACACTCATACACATAAAATAAATCTCAAAACAACAAAAAATTCTTTTAAAAATTTTTTAAAAGAGGATTTCTATAAATCTGAGGTCAGCGTAGGCTACACAGTGACTATCAGGCCAAACAGCGCTACATACCAAGAACCTATCTCAAAAGAATGAAGGTGAGGGGCTGAAGCGATGGCTCAGTGGTTAAGAGCTCTGACTGCTCTTTCAGAGGACCAGGGTTCAATTCCCAGCACCCACATGGCAGCTCACAACTATCTATGACTCCAGGTCCACAGGATCCAACATCCTCAAACAGACATATATGAAGGCAAAACATCAATGCATATGAAATAAATAAATTAAAAAAAAAAGAATGAAGGTGAGAGGAAAAAAATAACTTTAGAGAGACACACTATCTAATGTTTCAGTAAACAATGGACCTCTAAGAACAAAAATAGCAGACCACACAAATAAGGGTTCCATAATATTACAGTGGAGCTGAAAAATTCCTATCAGTTCGTGATTTTGCAGTTGCTACAACAGGTAAAGTGGGATGCAGAACTCATGTACTTGTGGGCACACTAATATGAACAAACCTATTAAGCTGATCATAGAAAAATACAGCACATACAACTAATTCTATGTAGCATATAATGACTGACAATATAAGCAACTATGTTATTGGTTTAGGGCATTATATTTTTCATCATTTTCTTATTTAGAAATAGTTTCACTAGACAGCCTAGACCAGCCTTGAACTCAGCCCCCTTCTACGTTGGTCTTCTGAGAGTGCTGAGCACCTGCTGCCATACCCAGCTCATCCTTATTTCAGTGCAGTCCTGTTATATAAAAGTTTCTAGTAAAGCAGCATCCAAGTACCACTAGCAACCATCCCACACATTTTGAGTTTACTGAGTCTCTAAACTGCACCGTGTTCTCGTGTTTGACTTACCACAGGTTGCTTTGTTCACTGAGGTATAGAAATAACAGGCTGTGCTATATACAAATACACACACACCCAACAGCCTAATTGTACAGTAGGCTACATCATCTAAGTTTGTCAAAGTATATGCTCTCAAAACATATCCTTGCCATTTCTTAGACAGAAAAAAAACTATTCTCTAATCAAACGCAACATGTAAAATGCAGCGCCACTACTTCGGAAGCCTGCTTTCAGAGACTGTTTTACAAACTGAAGGTTGTGTCAGTTCTGTTTAACAAATCTACTGACACCAATTTCCCAACTGCTTTTAATCACTAGTATTGTCAAAGCATGTCTAAAAGTATCTACCTTTAAAAAACATGCAACACTGCTAGCATCCTTCATGACCACAGTATAAGCATAAAGATAAATCCATACTTTTATCTATCAACCAGCGCCTTCCAACTTCAGGCAAAGGCTCACTCGCAACAGCTACATCTCAGCTCACTCAAGCAGCACAAATAAGCTTCAAATCACTGCAAGAATCCCAAAAGCAATTCCCTAAAAGTTAAGTTTTGAGAAAACAAGACACTTATCAGAAGTTTCTCCCATTTAGACTAGCTGAATACACAAATCTTAGAAATTAAAAACTCTTGGTCATAAAATGTCAGGTCTCATGCATATGTTCTTAGATTTAAGACCTCTTAAGAATTCTGTTTTTATCGTTTCCATATCAGCTGTGGCCATGCATCCATTATTAGGCATTATCTTATACTGCATCAGACCTCAGAAGCATAAACCATGTGCTGCATGATGAGGCATTTCAAGAGAACTTGTTTTTCATTTTTGTTTCTGCTGAGGAAAGGAGGGACTTTCTCACTGGGAAAAGCATGCAGGGAAGTGAACAGTTCATCATAGTTCTATTTCCCTACATCTGATATTATGCACGGACAATAGGCCAAGAACAATTTTCATTCATGACTACTGAGTACACAACCACTGAAGAGTCTGAAAAGCTAAATCACAATGGAATCCTTGTATCACAAACAGTCACGAAGCTGGGGCACACTCACCTAGAGAGTTGCAGCCTGGCGTAGGACATTTCATATTGAAATTGTAGCTTTCGTGAAATCGACGGCGCTTGGGACGGTGAGAAAGATCACTGCCTGAGTCCTTCAGGGACATGTCCTTGGCAATGCTCTCATCATGAGACACATTAGGGCTAGAGATGTCGATATCAGACTCAGAAGAAGGTGCATTTCCAGTTGGAGTTCGAGGAGGTGACTCATCATGATCAGCTGTGTTTTTAGTTTCTAAAGAAAAAACAATTGGTAGAACTGGTGAATGGGTCTACTTACTTGAAGATTCACTAGCTCAAAGAGTTTATAGACTTTGCAGCTCTCTTTCTATAGCTTTTTAAAAAAGACATGGTATCAAGTAGCCCAAACTCTATAGGCAGCATCCTCCTGCCTCTACTTCTCTAGTTCTGAGCTTAAAGGCATGTACCAGCACACCTAGTTTTATGCAGTGGTAGGCCCAGTAGGGCCTTATAAATATTATGCCAGCAGTCTACAAATGAGCTACATCTATATAACCTTCCAAGATCTTAACCAATAATTTTCATCTACTTAATCTGCTATAAGACACTGAATTCTGGCTCAATATAAATTTGGGGTTTACCTACTAAATGTTACTTTTTTATGTTTCTCCTAAGCTTTTAATCCAGGGTAATCAAAAACTGAATATAAATAAAGTCTTCAAAAGCACCCAAATATGACAAAACTGTGTTCTCACCATCCCAAGTGTTGTTTAGCAGTAAAACCTAAAACTTTTTACTGTCATTTTAAAAATTCACCAAAAAGTATTATGTTCTTTACTGGAAAAATAAATTACTAAATAATCAACCCATTTCCCTTCCTAGAAATACACAAGACAAAAAATAAATAGGCTGGGTGTGGTAGTACATTCCTTTAATACCAGTACTCAGAAGGCAAAAGCAGGTGTTCTCTGTGATGAGTTCAAGGCCAGCCTGGACTACATAGCAAGGAAGGCTACATAGAAAGACCCTGTCTCGGGACTGGAGAGATGGCTTAACAGTTCAGAGCACTGGCTGCTCTTCCAGAGGATCTGAGTTCGATTCCCAGCACCCACATGGTGGCTCACAACCATCTGTAATGAGATCTGGTGCCCTCTTCTGGCCTGCAGGTGTACATGCAGTGCACTTGTACATAAAATATAAATAACTTAAAAAGACCCTGTCTCAAAACCAACCCCAACCAAAAAAAAAAAAAAAAAAGAATGAAACTGACTTAAAATTTTTCATATTTATGTGTATGAATGTTTTGGTTTTTTTAAAAGATTTTATTTATTTATTATGTATACAGTATTCTGAGTATTCTGTCAGAATGTATGCCTGCACACGAGAAAAGGGCACCAGATCTCATTACAGATGGTTGTGAGCCACCATGTGGCTGCTGGGAATTGAACTCAGGACCTTTGGAAGAGCAGGCAGTGCTCTTAACCACTGAGCCATCTCTCTAGCCCCCTGTATGAATGTTTTGTATGCATGTATGTGTGTATACTCAAGGTGCCTCAAGTTACTGGAGTCTCATAATCTTGGAATTCACACATTTTCTTTTTTTTCTCTTAAAAACAAAACAGACTCTATCCCTGGTTGGTCTGGAACTTTCTATGTATGGCAGGTGGCCTTAAAGACAGGGATCTACCTGTCTCTACCGCCCAAATGCTTAGATGAAAGATACTATACTTATTTTTAATTATATGTATGTAGACAAAATGTAGATACTAGCAGAGGCCAGAACAGGGCATCAGATCTCCTAGAGTTGGAGTTACAGGCAGTTATGAGCCACCAGACATGTGTGCTGGGAACCTAACTCAGGTCCTCTCTCTACAAGAGCAGTGTATGTGTCCTGTGTGGTGGTGCATGCTTTTAATTCCAGCACTCGGAAGCTCTCTGTGAGCTTGAGGCCAGCCTGGCCTATACAATGCATCCCAGGACAGCCAAGGATATGTAGAATCCTGCCCCCCACCCTGGAAAAAAAAAAAGAACAGTACATGCTCTTAACCACTGAGCCATCTGTCCGGCCACAGAAACTGCACACTCTTTTGTTTGTTGAGATAGGGTTTCTCTGTGTAACAGCCCTAGTTGTCCTGGAACTAGCTCTATAGAGGTTATAGACCAGGCTGGCCTCGAACTCAGAAATCCACCTGCCTCTGCCTCCCGAGTACTTGGATTAAAGGGGTACACCAACACACCTGGCCAACTGCACATTCTTAAATCAAGGATTACAAGCCAGATACCTACAGGGCTGGACATGGTCAAATAATCTCATTGTCTCCAAAGGTGACAGCTACTATTCAGCTCCAGCTAATAATTACTGTGGATAAATAGCCACCCAATATTTCCAGATCTTTCCTGTTTTAAAAATTAACTATTGATCTGTGAGTTCAAAGCCAGCCTGATCTAGATAGTAAGTTCCAGGATATCCAGTGCTACATAGAGATCCTGTCTCAAACCAAACAAAACAAGAATAAATAAGCAACCAAAAAATGAAGTAGTGTTGGGGCTGGAGAGATGACTCATTGGTTAAAGAACACTAGCTGTTCTCCCAGACGACCTGGATTTCATTACAGCACCCACACAGCAGTTCACAGTTTTAACTCTCATCCCAGGAAATCTTATGCCCTCTTCTGGCTCCTTGGGTACTAGGTACAAACATGGTTCAAAGACTTAATGCAGACCAAACACATAAAATATAATGAAAATTTAGCCGGGCGGTGGCAGCGTTTTTAATCCCAGCACTCGGGAGGCAGGGGCAGGCGGATCTCTATGAGTTCAAGGCCAACCTGGTCTACAAGAGCTAGTTCCAGGACAGGCTCCAAAGCCACAGAGAAACCCTGTCTCAACACTCCCCCAAAAGAAAACCAAAAAAAAAAAAAAAAAAAGAAAGAAAGAAAGAAAATTTAAAAATAAGTACAAATTTTTAGACAAAAATCTTTGTACTTCCAAGTATTACCAATAGAGTTAAACCATTTGAATTTGTGCAAACCAACCAACCATGTTGCCTGGCTGAAGAATCTCAGTAGCCTGTAAGATCTACTCTAACACCTCTCTCTAAGGCTCTTGAGTCACTGGGTCACAACCTAATAACTTACCACTATCTATCACCAAAGGTCTCTTCTAGTCAACAGTCTGGAGGAAAATGGACTAGTAATCACAGAGCTAGTAAAATCTGGGCCATGCCTTCTTCATGTTGAGGTTCAGAAGGCCCACCTCCTTTTCCCCCATTACACATCCAATCTAATACACTCTAGCTGCTTGGACATTAACACTCTAGCAATCAAAATAGACTGTGTAAGACAGTAAGAAATTAGATAAATTGAGCATGGTGGCATACATCTGCAGCCCCAGCACTCTGGAGGTTGAGGCAGAAGGATCACAATTTTGAGGCTATCTACTGTGAACCCCATTTCATAAACCACAAAAAAGCCACAAACCCCAAACAAACAAACAAAATCAGGTAAATAGTGTTTGCTTACCTAAACTCTGAGAGTATCTCTCTGCAGCGTCAAAGCCTTCCTTAAGAGAAAACTGACCAGATCCTTTGTACACCAACCAGTCATACACATCCACTTACCTCTATCTGAAAAATCAACCACCTGTTCCGTTTCAGAGCCAGATGAGCGAGTCTGCCGAAGAGGGTACTTTTTTGGAGTCACTGGGGTGGGCTGCTGCTGACTACGGGTCACTCTTCTGGTAGAATATGCGGGCTCCTCAGCACCAAAAGATGGCAAATTTCGAACAGGGCTAGAATCTGATCCCGGTTTTAAAAGGTCATAAAATAAAGGAAAAAAGAAGAACCATTTTATTCCCATCCACACTATTAATAAGAATACAGTTCCTTCTCTTCATTATTTCACAAACCCAGCAAGTCCTCAGACTATATTGATCTCACTAAATAACACATGACAAGAGTTTAGCTCAGGTGTAATAATTTCATAAGAGCAAAGCATGAAAATTTAGGCTCTGTAGTGAAGAATGAACTCTATTCGATTCCACTCCACACAGCAACCATGTGTGGCATCTTGGGCAAGTTAATGTCTCCAAGTTTGCTTCTTTATCCATGAAAAAGAAAAATACTTACCTCAGTTGGGGGGGGGAGATACTAGCAGCATATTCCTCAATATTATGAGGAAAGTTCTTAACCAGTATTAACTATACCACCTGTTTCCTCCCTTGCTACAGTCCATCATAATACAGATGCCCTAAAGCTAACAGAATAATACATAAATACTGTATTGGGGGTTTACTTAGTCTTTCTAATTGTCCTTGTATTTTTATGTGACGTTATAATGTATTCAAAAAATAAAAAAATTTTTAAGCCAGACCTAGTATATAAGTATTGTACTTGGGAGTCTGAGGCAGAATGATAATAACTTATAGGCCAGCCTGGGCTACCTAAGGATAAACTCGCTTAAAACAAACAAATGAAATTTATCTTTTTTAAGTTTTGGATTTTTTAAAAGCTTTGTTTATTTATTTATTTGTTGGTTTTTCAAGACAGGGTTCCTCTGTGTAACAGTTCTAGCTGTCCTGGAACTAGCTCTTGTAGACCAGGCTGGCCTCAAACTCAAAGATCAGCCTGTCTCTGCCTCCCAAGTGCTGGGACTAAAGGCATGCACCACGACCACCTGGCGCTTTATTTTATTTTTATATGTGTGCGTATTGAATTACCTGGAGTTACTTGGCACCACTAAGTGGGTGCTGGGAGCTGAGCCTAGGTACTCTGAAAAAGCAACTAAGTGCTCTTAACTGCTGAGCCCTCACTTCAGCCCCTTAAGTTGTTCCCACAGAGAAACCTATTCTAAAGTCTTTATAGACCTTCACGTCTCCAACAAGGAAAGAGATTCAAAGTTGAAATTGAAGAATGTTATAAACAAACACATCCTCTAACAATGTGTGAAATATAAGTTGAATTTCTCAAGCTGTCCAGAGAGATGTTTGTACACAGGTCCCCAAGTTCATATAATTTTCAGGCTGTCTATATTTCACATTAGGGAGGGCAGTCTTACCCTGTGCTGATGCTCAAGTGTTGTGTAGTTCCATGGCCAGGAAATAAAAAACTGCAGAGACCCCCACCCCCCAAGCTCACGTGTCTAGCTGTTTTGAATATCCATTGCCTTTAGGGCATAGCTAATTACAGTTTCTAAGAACCCTTAGGATTTTCTGCATATATGGTTCCCTCTGCCTAAAACATTTTTCTCATCTTTCAATTTGTAAACTCCTATTAGACTGCTACCAGATAACAATGTGGTTGCCCCCCCTCTGGGCTTCCACAGGATTCTTTAACAAATCACATTTATTTATTTGTGTATGCACACACACACACACACACACACACACACACACACACAAACATCCATGTAACTGTATCAATCTACCTATCGATTAATCTATCTATCTTATATAGATAATACATACATAAATATACTTTTTTGCTTAATTTTTTTGGTGGCAGGGGGGTGAGCCAGAGTCTCAGTATGTAGCCCTGGTTAGCCTTAAACTCTCTATATAGACCAAGATGGCCTTGGAGTCAGAGCTCTGTAAGCATGCCTCTGCTTCCCAAGTACTGGGAGTCAAGGCATGCGCTACCATACCCTGCCCCATATTATAATTTTTCCGTTTACTCTATCATCACAGACTGACAGTCACCTTCGTGTTTTCGCTAAACCTCTCTTCCACACTGAACAAATTTGGTGGGGCAAAGGCTACCCACCAAATGAGCCCAAATGGGCGGCTAAGTACACTAAAGAGCCTTCCAACTACCTTCCAAACAGAAGACTTTTGTTCTTTCACTACCAAAGCAAAATTCTGGGTATTTATTCACACACTGTTATATCTATCAAATGTGACTCTACATTCTATAATTAAATGTGCTTTTAAAAGCCATAAGCCTCACTAACACATGAAATATGCATCTTAAGGCCCTAAGCCATTTTACAAAGAGCTAAAATAACATTCCCATTTTACCATTTTATAATGACTGATAATACCATAAAGTCTTTTAAAAAATGACTCAAGACACTCATGTCCCATATTTATGCAAGCCACAGCCTATACACAGGACACAGTATCTGTCAGAAAACATTTTGATGATCTAGTATCTCTGTATTTTGCCTTACACTTTGACACAGTCTATCTACACCAAGCCAAAGGACCAGTATCCCTATGAACTAGCACAATAAAATGATACCAATCTGTCCAATGTGAGGAACAATGAGGAAAAAAAAATAACTTTTACCTTGAGAACTCTGGCTTAGCCTGGCTGAAGAACGAGTGACTCGGGCAGAACGTCGCGATGTACCATCACTCTCTGAACTGTCTGTGTGCTCGAGATCTGTAGAAAAATCGGAATCTTCGGTTCCATCTGAACTACTGCCTGCATTTCTCTGTAATACCATAGATCCAGACATTAGCATGAAAGCATTTACTGCAGGATTCTATTAGCACTGGAAGCAAAATGAACTGTGAAGCTGAAGTACCAAGTTCCAATGTAAGAAAGGACTCCACCACAATTTCCCCTTCCTGCTCAGAGAACTGTCCTTCATTTCAGACATTTTAGTGGAACAACCTACAAATAAGTAAGACACTTGTGCTAAACAAACTTGAAAAGAGAAATAATTCTTATTGTATTATCACTAATTCTGAAACAATTCGGACTGAATCATTAGAATTCTCATAAGAGATCAACAAATTGGAAATAAAAGCACCTAATCTAACAACAAAACACCAAAATCAAATGGTCTGGCTAGCATAACCATGTCAGGAAAAAAAAAGAAAAGAAAAAGCAGAGACGAACCAGTGGCTAAGAGCGTATACAGCTCAGGCTGTATAGGCCAGAGTTCAATTCCCAGCAGCTACACGGTGGCTCACAAACTGCCTGTAACTCCAGCTCCAGGGGAACCAATGCCTCTGGTCTCTCGCCTCCTAGGGCATACATACATATACATAGTTAGAGCAATATAACTAAATCATTTTTTAAAAAAGCCCAACACAATGAATAAAAGGTTAATGCTAGACCCCATTTAACTTCAGGGTAAATTTTGTTCAAACTCTCCATCAACAAAAATCGTATTAGCTGGGCATAGTGGTGCATGCCTTTAAACCCAGTAAAGGTAGGAAAATCTATCTGAGTTCCAGGCCAGCCTGATCTATCTATATAAGTGAGTTCCAGGACACCTAGAGCGACATACAGAAGGACCCTGACCCCAAAACAAAACAAAACAAAAAAACACATTAAAAAAATACATCATTTCAAAATATGGTCTTAGGGTAGGAGACTTGGTTCATTTGTTTAAGAACATATGCTGCTTTTTTGTAGAGGACCTGGGTTTGATTCCCAACACCCACATAGTGACTCACAACTGCCTATAACTCCAGTTCTAGGAGCCTCTACAGGTACCTACCTACATATATGTGGTAAATCTATATACATACAAGCATATATACACACACATACATTATACACAAAAAAATCTTTAAAAAAACACATCAAACAAAGATGGTCTATAACTCTAATCTCAAAAAAAATTTAAGAAAAAAGATACAAATTATTTTGAGTCACCTGTCCTTTAAGTCTCTACACATGGGTGTTATAAGTGCTGGAAAAGGAATTTATACTAAAGACTCATAGGTAGTCAAACCAGGTTTTAAAAAGAAATTAGATTTATTTTATTGTCTATGTATGACAGCTTTGTCTGCATGTCTGTGTATCACATACATACCCTTAGAGGTCAAGGGAAGTTGTCAAACCCCTTGAAACTGGAGTCATAAATGGCTATGAGCAACAGAACCCAGGCCCTCTGTAAAAGCAACAAATGCTCTGAACCACTGAGCCCTCTCTCCAGTCCCACATGTCAGGTTTTTAAAAACTCACCTCACATCCTAGTCATAATTGTCAGTTAGCCTCCTGCGGAGTGATTAGCCACGAAGATTACTTTTATCATTTAAGCACTTACACTATGCCCTTTTCTAAGCCAGAAATAAAGACAATTTGCTGAAATCACTTCAATACCTCAAACTTAAGTCCTAATATTTTTGGCAGGGTAGGGAGTGAGATCACTGGAGACTAAACTTGGGGCTTCAAGGCACTAACCACTAATTTTGACTAGCTCTAGGTCAAAATTCATTATTCAAAGAATAAGCTGCCGGGGCTGGAGAGATAGCTCAGAGGTTAAGAGCATTGCCTGCTCTTCTAAAGGTCCTGAGTTCAATTCCCAGCAACCACATGGTGGCTCACAACCATCTTTAATGGGGTCTGGTGCCCTCTTCTGGCCTGCAGGCATACACACAGAATATTGTATACATAATAAATAAATATATATAAAAAAGAATAAGCTGCTGAGTATGTTTGGAGCTAAAAATCCTTTAGATTTTTTGGGGTAGGGGGGCTTCAAGACAGGGTTTCTCTGAGTAACAGCCCTAGCTGTCCTGAAACTAGCTCTGTAGACCAGGCTACACACAGACATCTGCCTGGTGTAACAACACTGCTTGGTAAGTCTTTAGATTTTTAGAAAGAACACATATATCCTGCAAATATCCCCCTAATTAAACACATTAATATTTCTAAAGCAAACAGAAATGTAGTATTACACTGAATAAGATACATAAAAAATTAAGTAGCCTAAGGATAATTTAGGACAGATCTGCCATCAAACAAGATACTAACATATTTACATTTGGGGCTTTGTTGTTGTTTTTGAGAGAGGATCTTGCTATATTGCTTAGGCTAGCCTCAGCCTTCAGAATACTAGGACTATAGGTGTGTACCACTACACCAGCAAGAGCTTACATTTTCTTGTGTGTGTGTGTGTGTGTGTGACAGGATCTCTCTTAGCGTGCAGACAGGGTGTACCTCAAACTACAGAGATCCACCTCCCAAGTGCTGAGATTAAAGGTTTGTGCCATAATACCCAGTAAGAATTTACATTTTCCAGGACTCTAGTTATTTGGAAAATGCTAAAAGGAGACCAGACCTCTTCCAATGAATGTACCAGTATGTATGTCTCTTGTATTTGGTCATAAACACTTGTCAACTCAGTCATTATAAAAGACATTAATGTAAATATTCAACTTGGAAAGCCTCCATGAAGAATGATTTCTGCAGAAATAGGAATACCAACCATCTATCCATCCATGTATTTCATTCATAATCTGGCTCCAGAGTCACAGAGTATCACTAAAATAAGAGGCAATCTTTAAAGTCACCTCATCCAGTGAACCAGATGGGAATCCAGGACCTTCTACCAATTCTTCAGGGCTTCACCCTGACAGCCAGCTCTTCGCCATCTGAGTTAACTGCTTTCTCATAGCATAATTTCCAGTAGAGCCTGTACTGTAGCCTTCTATGGTTACCTCTTTGCATTCTCCACTCAGCTGTGATACCCGTAAACCAGGGATCATCCCTACTTTTTGAATTCCTAGCGACTAGCATGTGGCAAGAGGTCAGCGAACATCTGCGGAACTGCATTACATTTGTTCTGGAGTTCCGGCTGGCCTGAGCTTGACAAGCGGCCTGGATGCAGGGCAGCTGTCCTTCCTATATTCAGTTGTAGAACGCAATGAGCAGGGATGGGGCTGGAGAGCCAGCTTTAGCTGTTAGCATAAAAGCCTCAGTACAGATCCCCAGCATGCACTTTAAAAAAAAAAAAAAAAAAGCACGAGCCTAGGACACTACCACTGGGGAGACAGAAAACCTAGCTTCAGGCTCAGTAAGCAAGCCATAGAGGGAGATATCCTGCTCAGGCATACACCGTCAGTCGCCCGCGCCCGCACAAGATCATATATTTCCTGTATGATTTCAAAATTCAAAAAACCCTTCTAACTCTATCAAGTCTTGTGTTGCTAATTTTCCAAAATGTACTTTCCAGCAATGTCAAACTGAGTTAAGTGGAAGACGACGTCCGCGATGCAACAGACCTGCGAGGTACCCCTTGGGAGTGGGCGCTGGCTTTGCCACCACCCATTCCCGTTTTGTTGTGCTCCCCACCCGGAGGGGAAAGTGGGCTCTCCAAAACTCGTCTCTGCGCCTATCGCCATCTCTATCCGGAAGGACGGGGCCTCGGGCGACCCAATCCGGGCCTTGCTAAACCGCACCCGCCACGAGAACAGACTGCGACGCTGGGCCAATGAGGGAAAGGGCGAGCGTCCTCCACAGCCAGTCGCAGAGCACCGGGGCCAGACCCAGACGCCGCCCACGCACGCGGGGAGGTGACCGTTGAGCCCAAATAGGCGGCGTCACCATCCAATCAATATACTTCGAGACGCTTCGGCGACCAATTAACAAGAAGAACGCCTCCGAGCCAGGCAAGCAGAGGGCGGGAATAGCCACAAGCATAGGCCGAGGCCAGGGTCGGGCCCACATTTTTCTGTCTGGTACCGAGAGGCGACAGGGTGCTTAGGCTGGGTTCGGGGGAGCGGGAAGTTGGAAGCCGACCGCGGCGAGGCGTGGCCAGCTGCGTCACGTTACTCAAGCGCCTCGCCTTAGAAACCCGCCATCCCTCCTCTGCCATTTCTCACCTTCCTTCGCGGCATTGCCGGCGGCTGCAGCCCGACGGTTCCGATTCGGGCGGCGGCAGCAGCAGCAGCAGGAACGGTGGCTCCGGCGGGCTCCGTGGCGGCCTCTGTAGCAGTCCCAAACCCTGCGGACGATCCCAAGTGCCTCCTGCCTCTCAGCGTCTGGAGCCTTCTGCGCAGGCGCCGCGGGCTGAAGCGCTTTTTCCTTCACTTCCGGCTGAGGCTCGCGTCATCTGACGATTAAACCAGAGAGGATATTGGGAAAGTTTGCAACTTTTAGAGAGGCCAGTGAGCGCCATTTTGGAGTTGGGCAGGAAAGCACACCGATATTGAAACCTTGGGTCAGCCATTTTTAGTTAGGTGTGTGGCAACCTTTGTGGGATTAGGTAGCCATGATTGTTTGGGGCAGACGTCTGACAGTTGAAGTTAACCGTTTTCATCTTTACCTTGGGCGAAATCTCCCTTCCTGGTCGTTTAATTTCTGCCGTGGAGGAAGGAAAACCCCAGAATCCATCAGGTTGTCAAGCTTTAACCCTTTTGTCTCCTAGTCGATCAAAGGTCGTTTCCGTTTATCATGTAAGCTCCGACTTGGGAAGAACTATTTTGTCTAAGGAACTGTTCTAAGGCCTATTCTGTGTTCCGGAGTAGTGTCAATGGGGCTTGAATAAAGGATTGGCAGGGTTCTGTCGGTCAGCAAGTTTCCCGTCTGGTAGAAGGGACATTGTCCTTGCATTAAGAAAACAGCAAGTAAGTTACGTTCACGTTCCAGGATGATGCAGAGCTGTTCTCCGAATGGCGTGGCGCCGAACATTCCCAATTTAGCTCTGCGGTGAAACGCCCCCGACTTAGCAGTATTCTGCTGTGGCTTGCGAGCTTTGGGTGTCTGGAGAGGGGGCGAGGAGGTGACGTGAACACGAGGGTGCTGGGTGCTTTACCAAAGTCGGAGAAGCCTTGAACTCCATTCTGCCCGTGTGACCTCTGTAGCCCAAAAGCAGGAGCCAAGAATTGGGAATGGGAGGTAGCGAAAGAAGTATTTTTAAAGACACTGGAGTGGGTATTTAAAAATAATAAAAGGACATAGGAAAGAAGTTGATTAAGGCTGGAAGAAGAGCCATAAGAAAAGCCTGGAACCGGGCCTTTCGGTCGTGCTTTTTGAGGCAAGCAGATCTCTTGAGTTCAAGGCTAGCCTGGGATACACAGGCCAGACCCTGTCTCAAAAAAGAAAAGGCAGGAAAGTGGTTGGTAGGCCTTGAAGTTTTAACCTCAGGGAACCAAGGCTTGGCGAGGAGTGACTCAGTGGGATCAAAGCAAGCTCAGTTACTGACTTAGGAGTCTGGTTCCAAATGTGTTTGAGAGTGTGTGTGTGTGTGTGTGTGTGTGTGTATACAGGCCTGACTGAGTGTGTGTGTGTGTGTGTGTGTGTGTGTGTGTGTGTACAGGCCTGACTGAGTGAGTGCTCAGAGAACAACTTCCATGGAGTAGGTTCTCTCTTTCCGCCTTTTTGGGGGTCTTAGGGTCAAACTCAGGTCACCAGGCTTGTTGAGCAGAGCAAGTGCCTTTAAAGATCCAGCGAACCCTTTTAATGGCCCCTATCAGAGTTTCAATCTGAGACCAGCTAAGATCTAGAGAGAGCCTTAAAGAACAGAATACAAACACCTGATTGATATGCTAAACAGAGAACTCTCTAGAGTTAAAAGTTCCAGACCCTTAGCCCACAAGCCTTGGGATAGTTTGAGCCATTGTTGACACAGCCGGCATTTAAGTATTTCATTTTTAGTACTTAGCATAAATACCTTTGAATAATCCATGTGAATTGAACTGCACATAAAAACCTACTTGAAAATGGCACACATTTCTCCTGTAGGATTTTAGCGCTCATGTCTTTAGTTCTGTGGCATTACTGTTTTTTTACACTTACAGATGTTTTCCTGGGGTTACTCTGGAATGTTCTAACTCCCTAACTATATTTAAATGATATCATTTTAAGATGGCTGTAGTGACACACATCTGTAATCCCAGTACTTGGAGGAGGAGGCATGGGATTCAGTTTAAGGTTATCAGCTACATGGTTGTAGCATGATTATAGCCTAGGCTATAGGAGACACTATCAAAAAACAACACTCCCGGAGCTGGTGAGATGGCTCAGTGGTTAAGAGCACTGACTGCTCCTCCAGAGGACCCAGGTTCAATTCCCGGCACCCGTCTGTAACTCCAGTTCAAGAGAATCTGACATCGTTATACCAATGTGCATGAAATAAAGTTAAGGCCGGGCAGTGGTGGTGCATGCCTTTAATCCCAGTACTCAAGAGGCAGAGGCAGGCGGATCTCTGTGAGTTCGAGACCGGCCTGGTCTACAAGAGCTAGTTCAGGACAGGCTCCAAAGCTACAGAGAAGCCCTGTCTCGAAAAACCAAAAAAAAAAAGAAAACAGAAAGAAAGAAATAAAGTTTAAAAAAAAACAATACTCTCTCCTGCCAAAAAAGAAGACAAATTTATGTATTATTTTATATTTCAGTTTTTCTGTACCAGCCTTTCCAGAGTACCCGGTCCATGTTCAGTCCACAGTGAACATTGCTACTCAATCAGATTACTCTTAGCATTTTTTTCTCTCTCTCTCTCTTTTTTTTTTTGGATGAAATCCTCTGGGATATTCTTAGCATTTACATCATTACAGATGTGCACCATTTTTGTTAGTTTACAGTCTTGTTTAGATATGGTTCTTATCTTTTGAAAATGTACTCGAGCTGGGCAATGATGACGCAGGCCTTTAATCCCGGCACTCAGGAGGCAGAGGCAGACAGATCTATATGAGTTCGAGGCCAACCTGGTCTACAGAGCGAGTTCCACGCTCTGAGGCTACACAGAGAAACCCTGTCTCAAAAAACCAAAAAAAGAAAAAAGAAAAAAAAACAGAAAAGAAAAAGAATATGAAAATGCAGTGTGGAAAAGATGAGAGACTGGCACTACTAGGACAGAAAGCAGAAACATGACCATGTAACAAGCGTAACGTGTTCTCGAGCTGAGAGTGGGCGCTGAGGGAAAGCAGAATTTTAAAGGCATTTTCTTTTGCATTCGTTCTCATTCTCTTCTCCTTCTCTTTCTCTCTCCCCTTCTCCCTTTCTCACTGTCATTGCCTCTACCTCTCTTCCCAATTATTTTTTTCCTGATTTTCTTAATCTTATTTTTTCCACTCTCTCCAATTGTAATCTTTACTCTGAGAGTTATTTTCTTTATGAGACAAACAGGAACTGTTGGTTTCAAATCCTTCACGCAGATTCCTCTGCTTCTCCTCATCTGGCAGACCACCTAAGCACTCACTACTGTTTTGCCTGTCAATGTCCCTTAGATTCAGTTTTCCTGACTGGATGAATCTTCCAACCCCCTAGAATTGCTTTCCCCTAGGAAGTCTTTCCTGATTTACTATTTGTGAGGTGGTAGAGCACAGTGACATGCTACTTAGCAGTGACTACTTAAAGTTTAGTGGACACTTCATTCCCCACTTCATTTCGCAGCCTCGAGGAACATGGTTCCCATCCTCTGATTCATCAGCTTTACTAGCATCGAGTACTAGGCTTTGATGTCAGATCTAGGTTTGAATCAGCTCAGTCATTTTTTTCTCTCTTTGTTGCTCTTGGACAAGTTTTAAAGTTGATCTGAGTTTTCTCATCTTGAAGTGTCCGTGCTAATGACCATAAGTGGTTGTAATTAATAAAAGAAATGAGTGTTTTAAAATACGCAGCAAGTTTCTGAGCTAAAGAGCTCAAAACATGGCTTCTGTGTTTATAGTCTCCCTAATCATGACTATAACATCCTAATGTTTAGTCATTTCACATGGTATCAGTGATTGCATTTATCTATTTAACCTCTCGTCAGCTTTAGAAACCCAGCAATTAACACAGACATTGAGTCACACCAAGATGAAGAAAACACCGTCTCCCTCAGTGGAGTAGGAGTCTAGTGCGGGAAACTGGCCAGTAAGCTCATAGTGCTAAAATGCTAGGAGGATGAAAACAAATAGGAGAGGGAAGGTCCCCTGGGTACAGAGAAGGGATGGAGTGTTTCATCTGAGAAGTTTAGGAGAAGATTCTTAAGAGAGTGGATGAAAAATGGAATTTAATAGGGGCTTTCCATGCAAAGAGTACAGCATGTTCAGAAGTAGAGGTGTGGAGCAAGCATCGTATCTGGAGTAACTTACTTGGCAAGAGAGAGTGAAATGGTTGCCAAAATGATGCTTGGAACCAGTTCATGCAGAGCCTCCTATGCCTTGGTAAGGAGACTGGATTGGAGGTGGTGGCCGGCACTGAAGTGCTTACTCAGAGAAGTCCCATGATGAGACTTGCATTTTAGACCTTTATTTCTGGCAGCTTAGAGTGGCAGGGAAGCCCAGAGTAAATTAATTAAAAGCTGCTGCAGTCTCCTTAGCCAAGGACGAGAGGTAGCTGAAGTGGACCGGGATAGTGTGGACAATCATGTGTGTGCCTTTTATATTGTTTTTACTTGTGTCTGTGTCTTGTCTCCTCAGTTAGCATTTCTGAGTGCCCTAAAAAGTTCCTCCATTTTAGCCGGGCAGTGGTGGTGCACGCCTTTAATCCCAGCACTCAAGAGGCAGAGGCAGGCGGATCTCTGTGAGTTCGAGGCCAGCCTGGGCTACAAGAGCTAGTTCCAGGACAGGCTCCAAAGCCACAGAGAAACCCTGTCTCGAAAAACCAAAAAAGAAAAAGAAAAAAAAGTTCCTCCATTTCCTTTCAACTCCAAGAAAAGGTAATATAAGGCGATGAGAAAGGACAGAGTGCAGGCAAAAGGACACGAATTATGAAAGGGAGTATAAGGCTAATTTTTTTTCTAGTTTCAACTCTGTCATAGTTTTTCTTTTTTTCTTTTTCAGTGCATAAGTGAGTAAAAATGCATCCGACAGTGAAAGTGTAAAATTCTGAGCCAAGTTCCAGTGTGCCAGAATAGCCATTCTATAGCCACTCTTACTGGAAGCTCACTGAGCTTGGGATAGCGTTTGGGACTCAACAAGCGTTTGAGCAGCTCCCTTAACTTAGCTGTGTGAGTTCATTACAATAAAGTGATTTTATTAAAAGAAATTCAAAGAGTAAAAAAAAAAATAGTTCTTTCCAGTAAAATGATAGGCGCCATATTTCAAATACAATGTGATTGCTCATTGGCTGCTTCAGGAGCCTTAGAGTTCATGAAAACTGGGGACTTCTGGCTTATCACAGTTTCCAGCTTCACCCCGCCTTTAGTTTTTTTGGGTTTTTTTGTTTGTTTGTTTTGTTTTGTTTTAGTTTTCAAGACAGGTTTCTCTGTGTAACAGTCCTGGCTCTGTAGACCAAGCTGGCCTCGAACTCACAGAGATCATCCTGCTTCCGCCTCCTGAGTGCTGGGATTAAAGGTGTGCGCCTCCACCACCCAGCTCCAGCTTCACTCCTGCTGCTTGCCATCTAAAGGACTCAGTAAATGGAGTGGTACCAAATTCAATATTCCCGACCCCAGTGCCAAGTGATGACTAGCTGGAAAGACTTGCAAAGAACCTGTCATCTCTTCTCTGACCAGGTGTATATCCTGGCAGATACTGTCATGTAAAGTGAGAGAAGCCTGCCTTTTTTTGTTTGTTTGTTTTGTTTTGTTTGTTTGTTTGTTTTTCGAGACAGGGTTTCTCTGTAGCTTTGGAGCCAGTCCTGGAACTAGCTCTTGTAGACCAGGCTGGTCTCGAACTCACAGAGATCTGCCTGCCTCTGCCTCCTGAGTGCTGGGATTAAAGGTGTGTGCCATCACCGCCCGGCGGAAGCCTGCCTTTTCAAGACAATACTACTGTAACTAGACCCGTCTCATCTCTAATGTCTAGCAAAAAGTGTTGATCTATCCTCTGCCCCTTTGGGAGAATCTCAGAGGTTGCTGATGTCACCATACTTCATATTAAAGTCATTTTTCCTTATATCTGCCTTAAGAATAGAGTCAGTCTGGCATCATAGAGCACACCTCTAATGGCAGCAATCCCAAAGCAAAGGCAAGTTCAGATCACTGCAAATTCAAAACCAGCCTGATGTACATAGTAAGCTCCAGATTTGTCAGAATTACTTAGTAAGACACAGTTGAAAAGGTGAGTGTTGGGGGGAGTGAGAGGAGGGCGACGGTCACTAGTTGTTATAGCTCATACCTTTAATATCAGCACTAGGAGTCACATGAAAGCAGTTGAAGGCCAGCCTTCTCTATACAGAGCTCCAGGTCATCAAGAGCTACACAGACCCTTTCTTAACAAAAAAAAAAAAAAAAAAATTAAAACAAAAGTAGAGTCAGGGATGGGCCTTTCTTTCCCCTGCTGGATATGGCCTGGAGCTTCTCTTAATGGTCTGGCCACTGGCTAGTTGGTTCTTGTGTGTCCTTAGCCCCCACCCTCAGCCCACCCTAGGGGAAGTTATTGGATAGATCCCAGCAGGCGCCAGCAGTTTCCCGCCTCTGCAGCTGGGGTTATAAATAACCACCAAAGCTAAACAGTCAAATAACCACATTTTGAAAATTGCTTTAAAAAAAAAAATCATTGTGCTGCTTTAGTAGCAAGTCCTTCTCTCCTGACCTTCATCCTGCCTTTTCTTCCCCTTAATTTATCTCCCTTCCCTGATCCAAGCCCTCCAGGGAAGTCTGTCTGAGCACAAAGCTGTCTTATGATGAAGACATCCTTTTCCATATTTGACGGGGCCAGGCCCTCCAGGGCTGTAGTTATAGTTACATGATGTTGTTATGGCAGCAGAGGCCTCAGGGCAACATATGTTCCTCAGTGTAATTGGGTTTGCTCTAACAGACTGTCTCTCCTTGGGTTCTCCGTGCCCAAATTCACTTATCAAGAAGACCAGGGAATTGCTATTATGGATGGCCCTTCATTTTTTTTTTTTTTCGATTCCAAGAAAACCAAATTCTTTTTTATACGTCAAGGTGGAATGGACATAGTAAGCTTGAACTGAGACTTCAGATTTCTAAAATGTACTGCTACTTTAAAGCCCCCCTGCAACAGACAGAAGATTTTATGTGTACAAATACTTTGCTTACATGTATGTTTGTGCACCATGACCCCTCGGAGGTCAGAAGGCATTGGGTCCTTTGGAACTGGAGTTATAGATCATTGTGTGCCACCATGTAGACGCAAGGAATTGAGCCCAGGTCCTCTGGGAGAGCAGTCAGTGAATGCTCTTAACCACTGAGCCATCTCTCCAGCCCTCTTAAGGGGCATGATTGATGTGGGAGGCCCAACCCAAAGTGAGTGGTGTCATCCATGGGCAGATAGTCCTGGGCTGCGTGAAGAAGGTGGCTGGGGGAGCTCTGCTTCAATTCCTGCCTTGGCCTCCCTAGAACTGCAACCTGTAAGCCAGATGCACCTCTTACTTCCCCAAACTGGGTTTGATCCTGAAGTTTACCACAGCAACTAAGAAGCAATACAGAACACTCATCATCTTCTGTGTTTCTCTGTGGTCTTCATAACTGGAGCTGCAACCACCATGTGTCATCATGCTATGGTTCTGATGTGTAGTGTGTTCTCATTTCCCTAGTATTAAGGGTCTTTTATGTCAGAACATGGCTGTGTCTGCTTGCACCTTTGCTCCCTCCTGCTTTTATATCTCCCTCAAACGTGTTCTTATTTCTTCCCTCAGAGTTGTGCATAGTCACTAGCGCATGAGTGCCAGCCTAAGATAGTTCCAGAATTAAATTTTTAAACTATAGCTCAAAAACTATTTGGTTTTTTAAAATTTGTTTAATGAAGTAGGGCCTCATGTAACTCAGGCCAATCTCAAATTCATCTATTTTCCAAGTGCTGGAATTACAGGCATTTGCCACCACACCTATTTTTATACTGTACTAGGAATTGAACCCAGCACTTTGTGCATGCTAGGCAAGTACTTTTTGCCAACTGAGCCACATCTCCAGTCCCTCAAATGTTCTTCTGATTTTGTTTCTTAGGAGGATGATACTCTAGTCGTGTGTGTGTGTGTGTATGTGTGTGTGTGTGTGTGTGTGTGTGTGTGTGTGTGTGTGGTTTCTGTGAAATCTTGTTCATTTCCAGCTTCTCTAATGGACTCTTGATTTTTAAGTTTGAATAAGAAATAGAGATTGGGGTAGGGTGGTCTTTATCTGAACCATATTCAATTACAGAGGAATTGTTATTAAGAAGACAGAATATTTGCTTCATAATGATTTCTCTGGTATTGTCTGCACTCTCTTTCTCTTTGGCTTCCCACTCACACCACTGCTGAGTTCTGTCAATGGTAATAACACAGACTGAAGCTGAACAGAACCCACATATGAAGCACATGAAGCAGAGAGGCAGGTTCATTCTCACTCCGCACAGCATTGATGGCTCACCGTAAACGCGTTCATATCTCAGTGACAAAGTGTTTGTCTGGTATCTGTGAGGTGATGTCCCTAGGACTGAAGAAAAGAAGGCTAAACTCTTCCTACCCATTGCCAGAACCATGAAAGTGTTTCTATGGACACCATTTTCTTGGTAACTGAAAGAACCTTAAAAAAAAAAGATTCTCAAACGAATCAACCTCAAGGAGATTTTAAAAAAGAAAGAAAGAAAAAAAAAAAAGACTCTATGAGCTTGGTGGCGCATGCCTTTAATCCCAGCACTTGGGAGGCAGAGGTAGGTGGATCTCTGTGAATTGGAGGCCAGCCGGGTCTACAAAGAGAGTTCCGGGACAGTAAGTTGCATAGAGACCCTGCTTCAATAAATATAAATAAATTCATTAATTAAAAATAGGAAAAAAAGACTGCCTTCTCCTATTTTTAAAATATGAGTCTTTTCATTTGTGGAAATAAACTTTCCCAGAAATGAGGACTAGGCATGGGTCCCCCTGAGTCATTTACACGTGTTTGCCCAAACTTCCTCTGTGGCTAACTGTACCTAAATGAGAATCAACTGGCTAACATTAGAGTTGCGAGCTACCACTAGAAAAGGCATTTTCATCACTTAGCACAAACTAGCTTGTGGTTTAAACCTACACCTTTAGACTTCTCTGCCTTTTAAAGTTGTATTTTAAGATGTTGTTTTGTTCCTTTACTTTCTTTCTTCTTTTCTCTATTTTTTAAATTTTTATTTTTGTGAGCTCTGTATGAGTATGTGTCTATGAAAGTACATGTCGCCGGGCGGTGGTGGCACACGCCTTTAATCCCAGCACTTAGGAGGCAAAGGCAGGCGGATCTCTGTGAGTTCGAGGCCAGCCTGGTCTACAAGAGCTAGTTCCAGGACAGGCTCTAAAACTACAGCAAAACCCTGTCTCAAAAAACCAAAACAAACAAACAAACAAAAAAGGAAAATACATGTCACTTGTTTGTGGGAACATGCGGAGGCCAGAAGAGGATGTCAGATCTCAGTTACAGCAGGTTGTGAACTGCTCAGCATAGGTGCTATGAACTGAGCGGAGGTCCTGCAGAAGAGTGGCAAGTGTTCTTAACAGCTAAGCCACCTGATCTCCACGCTAATCTTTCAGCTTTGGACCAATTAACTGGCTCCAGTCCTATCTCAGAGGTATGTGTGGTACTGGGGATTGAACACAGGCAAGTACTGTAGTAAATATGAGCAATATATTGCCTTATCCCTTCCACTTTTTTTTTTGTTGTTGTTTTGAGACAGGGCCTTACTAAATTGCCCAT
Organism: Ondatra zibethicus; assembly: GCA_004026605.1. Classification (NCBI taxonomy): domain Eukaryota; kingdom Metazoa; phylum Chordata; class Mammalia; order Rodentia; family Cricetidae; genus Ondatra; species Ondatra zibethicus. The sequence continues at coordinate 30,138 of PVIU01002222.1, read as the reverse complement.
GGCAGCCTTGAATTTACTCTATAGCTCAGGCAGGCCTTTGAACTTGCTCTCCTGCCTCTCCCTGTGAGTAGCTGGGATCCCAGGTGTATATCACCAGGTCAACTATGATGACATACTTATTACTCTGGAAATTACGCGAAGACGAATGGGCATCTGGTCATTGTATTACCTGCCCAGCCTTGCCAGCAGATGTCACTGCACCAAGCCACATGCTCCTAAGATAAATCTAGGATGGAAGGAAGGGCTTCCTAAGGCCAAGTCTGATCATTAAGACTCTCTTTCCTCATGGCCTCCATAGTACCTCTGGGAAACAATGAGGGATATGTACACATACACACTTCCCAACAAAACTGTGGCCTAAACAGATCAGAACAAGACTCATGGAGCTGGGCAGAGTCAGAATTCTTATCCAGATACCTTCCCCTGTTGGGTGGGGGAGCAAAGCTTTGGCAGGGAGGCAGGGCAGGTGGAGCATTCTAGTGGGGGTGGGAGGGCACATGTGATAGAGTTATCTGGGAACAAGGACTATAGTCTTGGGACTGTTCCAGACTTCACTGTAGAGCTGATACCTCAGGCAAAGCACCCAACCCACCCTCCGCCCTACTCTCCTGTCCACATTGACAGAGGCTGACCCAATAGTTTGGGGGCGTCTTCTGCCACCCAGGCATAGCCACACTATGCCAGGACACTGGGAAAGTTCTTAATGGTTCAAACTATCATTATTGCTGCCTAGGGAGGAAAAAGGAAAGCACCAATAATCTGAGAAAGGGAGCCACTTTTGGCTCTTTTGTACAAACCTCCATTCCATGGGCCTTTCCACAGTGGGAAAGGCCTGCAGCCTGCGCATGATCCGTCCTCTGGCTGACTTCCCATACAACCCTCTGAGCATGCTCTTGCTACAGCATCATGGGCTTTCCTGCAGTTCTCACAGGACTGTAGTGCGAATAATAAAAACCCAGAGACAGGCCAGGCGGTGATGGCGCATGCCTTTAATCCCAGCACTTGGAAGGCAGAAGCTGGCGGATCTCTATGAGTTCTGTGAGTTCTACAAAAGCTAGTTCCAGGTCATGGTCCAAAGCTACAGAGATACCCTGTCAAAAAAAAAAAAAAACCCAGAGACAGATATTGGGGTTCTACCTGAAGATCAGAAAAGCAAAGCAGCCAGGCCACTAGAGAGCTCTTATCTCTAAGAAATCCTCAGACTAAAAGAGATGAATTCCTGTCTCGTCCCGGCTTATATTCTTCTCTAATGCTAGGATTAAAGGTGTGAGCCACTACCACCTGGATCTTTTTTGCATTGATCTTGTGTAGCCCAGGGTGGTCTTAAATTCACAGAGATCCATCTGCCTCTGTCTCCCAAATCCTGGGATTAAAGGTGTGTGACAGCACTGCCTGGTCTCTAGTGGCTTAGTGTTACCTTCTGGTTTTCAGGAAAGCTTTATTTATAAACATAATTATAAACATAAATGAAATATCACTATACAGGACCTTTGTATGTGCCCTTTACTTTGCCTGGAACATTTTCCCCCATATTCTACTTTATCTATTTCCACTAACCTTTCAGATCTCAGCTCAAATGTCATTTCCTCAAGCAATCCTTCTCTAAGTCTTCTAGACTAAACCGCAATAACCACGTTTACACCCACAGCACCCTTTACTTTCTTCATAACGTTTGTCTGTTCGTAGTTATTTGTGTGATATTTGGAGTCTTTACTTTCTGTTTCTCAAACACATACCCAGATGGTGGCTTCCATGAGGGCAGTGTATACTCACTTAGTAGAATGTATAAACCCAAGAGGCATTTAATAACTACTGGGTATATAAACAAATATCAACTGGATAAAGGAAGTTAATTAACTTAGCCATGTACACATTCATTTAGTATTTGCATTTAAAGGATAGTGCCTAATTCTGGTTATTCTGTCTGCCAAGGAAGACATATTAGAGTACAGAGGAATCATCCAAATTGATCAAAGTGGCTGGGTGGTGGTGGAGCATGCCTTTAATCCCAGCATTTGGGAGGCAGAGGCAGGCGGATCTCTGTGAGTTCGAGGCCAGCCTGGTCTACAGAGCTAGTTCCAGGACTGGCTCCAAAACTGCAGAGAAACCCTGTCTCGAAAAACCAAAAAAATAAAAAACCAAATTGATCAAAGTGGAGGTTACCACATGAGGCCAAATTAAAAGATTGCAAGAAGCAAGCAATAGCTCAGCGGTTAAGAGCATTTGTTGCTCTTGTGGAGGACTCAGGTTTTGTTCCCAGAACCTACGTTGTGTAATTCAAGTTCCATAGGATCTAGCATCCTTTTCTGGCCTCTGTGGGCACTTGCACAACTGTTGTGCCCATAAATTCATGCAATAATATACACGTACACATAAATAAAAGTTTTTAAAAGGATTACAGGAAGATGGAGGGCTGTTTGTAATCCATATGTATGGAATATAAAGAGATAGATGCAGATTTACTTACTGTAGTCCAAAGGTCATTGGGAAATACTTTGAAAACCACGGTTCAAACTCCCCCTAAAGATGACCATGTGTTATTCAACTATATGTCCCCCAACCTAGCATAATACCTGATACCCAGTAGGGGTTCAAGAAATCTGTATTGAACTAATTTTATTGAAAAGAGATAGACTTTGCTCTAGAATAAAGTAGTATGTAATTTTTCACTTGGGAAACCCTAGGGACCACAAAAGTATGAATAGGGTCAAGAAGAGTTCCTTTACATGTGTAGACAATAGCTACACAATGGACTGTTTCAGGAACATTAGGGCTATTCAAGACCCATCCCCTGACCTTTTGAGATCATCCTTATGAAGGGCAATTACCATGCAGTCAGTGCTCACAAAATGCATCTTTCCATCAGCAGGACCCAAATCCTTAACTACATAAATCATCCTACCCTGGGCTCTCATGTGATCTCCTTCCCAGCCTGAATACTTTGGGTACAGGCCCTGTTGATCCTTTGGGTATCTGCTGTTCTATTTCCCACCACAGAAGGGGAAATCCCAGAAGGTGGTGTCCTTCAGTTAGAAGTAAAAATGACTGCATCTCTCTGGGCAACCAGTGCCTGGGCCTGGTATTCCTGAGTCCACAGCAGGGATGCTATTAGCCTTGCTCCCAAGATCCATGCAACCAGCATCCCTGGCATTTAGCCTACCATCCCTGGCACTTAACCCCATGGCCCCATAAGAAGGGACATTTCAAATAGTTTTTCTTGGAGTCATGGAGGGTTCAAAAGAATTCTTTCATGTTAAAAAAAAATAAATCCTGCAAAACTAGCATTACTGAGCTGCTCACTTTGCTTATTTCAAGGTTAAGGGTTTGCACAGACATCCATTAGTCTTATTTCAGCCTGCTCCACTGGTCTTATTCAACGCAGAGTCAGGGTCTTGGGCCCCAGAAAAAGTGAAGGCTATATTCTGTCTCAAAGTTGGCCTGAAGTCATGGGCATTGAGAAGATGAGTACCTTGACTCTTGTCAGCAGTCTGGAGGCTGCTCAGCTCTCCCACCTAGGCCCCTCTAGGAGCTCATAAATCACTGTGTTTTAAATACTGTCTGGAGGGTTCTACTCTGCAACCCCTACTCGGAGGCTCCCTGCCAGGCAGAGACTGCACACTAAGCAAGGAATAAGGAGAGAAATGCTACAAACAGAGGTACCCTTCACTTATCAACCAGAATGGTGGCCAGTCACTATGCCTGGCAGCATTTTGGCAGGCTGGGCAGGCATTGCAGCCAGGGTTTTCAGGCCCTGGAGAGAACATTGTCCAATCAGGCGTGAGTTCCCCTTAGTTTGCTGTCCAAGATAGGGAGACAGAACGAAGGGGCAAATTCTTTTCTCTTTTGATTTATAGGGTTTCAGAATTAGAACACACTTTCATCCCTAAATAGATTTTGTTTTGTTTTGTTTTTTGAAACAGGGTCTCTCGGCATAGCTCTGGCTGTCCTGGAACTCACTATGTAGAGCCGACTGGTCTCAAACTCACAGAGATCTACCTGCCTCTGCCTCCTGAGTCTGGATAGAGTCTTCTCTTCACTCCAACTCTTTTCGTCCAAGTCTTTCCCCGGGCTTCCTCTAACAGCTTCTCTTTTGGCCCCACGATGAGCTCTCACTTGCCCTGCACACTGCCTCTGCTTCCTACAGAGTAGCACCACCCTACCATCTCCCTTGGTCTTTTTCTGGGTTCTCGTTGGTGTGGCCTCCCAACACCCATTCTTCTCTCCTTCTCCAAGGTAGGAAACTCAGAGAAAAATGGATTTGACCCTAACCGAGCCACCAAAGCACATACATGACACTATTTTCATGGAGAAATTAAACTCCTATGCAGATTCTATCAGATTCACCTCCATAATTTCTGAGTAGCATGAACAAAATCAGAGTTTCTGAGTTTAGGTGTGTGGGACACAGAGGGAGTTGTATTATGTCGTGACCAGTCGCTTGTATGGCCTAATGTTGACCCTTACCTCTAGGTCAGAAGTACATCTGTGGGTCTGGGTGCCTCTAACCCAGTACACTGCCTCCTAGTGACTATGCAGCAGTCTTTGAGAACAGGTGGAGCTGTGACTTCCTGTGTCACTTTGTGTGTCACTTGCCAGTATGTTGACGGTAACAGTGCCTGCTATATAGAATAATCATGATGTAAATGAAGACCGCACTTTGGGTGCCCAGCCGCCCATTAAGACAGCAGGATAATTAAATATGATAATGCGCAAGAGGCTTCCTGTCTTCTCTTCTGTAAGGCAGGGGCACATAGCCCATGGCATTATGGTTACATTGCATCCAGAGCCCCCATGTCCTTAGAGGTAAAGGGGCTCCCTGAGCTTTCACAGATGCCCTCACTGATTCAGGAAGACTAGGATTTCTAGTGTGTTTGGGAAAATTCAAAATTGGGTGCTTAGAGCCATGAAATCAACAGGAGTTGGTATTTGTACTCTGACTCAACATTCTGGGCCAACTCAGGAGGCCAGAGAATTGGACAGAACATTTGGGCGGGACCTCCAGGAAAGGTGCCAGCTTGTGTGATATTATCAAAGTGGCATGGGAAAAGCAAGACTAAGCTGCTTCCTCCCCAAACAGAATACAAACAGCTCCGTAAGCTATGAGGCTTTTGCCAAAGGTGAACGGAAGCAGGTCCTCTCGGAGACCACTGGTGGAATGGACTCTTAAGATCTTCTGTGTGCAGCAAGAGAAACCACCTGCTCTGAAAACAACATTGTCCTAAGTGGTCACCAGGTAACCTAAGTAGGAGGAGTGGTAACCCAGCACATCAGGATTTTTCATTAGCTAGAGACTTGGCTGTCAAGGCCATTTAGTTGCGCCAGAGCCGTTTTGTGGAATAAATGTGTTGGGTACAGGAAATCCACAGGAAAAGCCAGGAATAGGCACTGAATTCATTCTGATCTGAAGAGTTGGCTGGGATGTAAGCAGGCTTTATTCCTTCAGTCAGAACAGATTTACAGAGACGCTAATGAAACAGTGTCAAAGTTCCCTTCCAAGGCTCTCCTCCAAATTCTACATTTATAGCTTTAAAAAAAATTTTTTTTAAGAGAAACACCAAAATGATTCTTTAAAAAAAGAAGAACTGGGCTGGGCGGGTTGGTGCACGCCTTTAATCCAAGCACTTAGAAGGCAGAGGCAGACGGATCTCTAGGAGTTCGAGGCCAGCCTGGTCCTAGTTCCAGGACAGCCAAGACTACACAGAGAAACAAAACCACAATAGCTGGGATTAGGACTGGGGAGATGGCTCCATGCGTGAGAATGCTTCCTGGGATCCTGAGTTCAAATCCCCAGCACTCATGTAAAAAGCTGGGCATAGAGGCTAGAGAGATGGTTCAGTAGTTAATTGGACCCAGAGGACCTGGGTCCAATTCCCAGCACCCACATGGCAGCTGACAACTGTCTGTAACTGCAGTTCCAGTGAATCCAACACTCTCACACAGTCATATATGCAGACAAAACACTAATTCACGTAAAATAAAAATACATAAATCATTAAAGAAAAATGCCCCACCAACTATGTTCCAGCAGAACATAAAAAAGAAAAAAAGCCAGGCATAGCTGGGTGACTGTTACTCCAGCACTGTAAGGGTGTGGAGACAGGAGAATGACTGGGGCTTGCTATCTGCCAGCCTAGCTCCAGGTTTGTTAAGAAGGGAATGAGGTAAAAAATGATAGAGCAGGACACCTGGCAACTTCCTATTGACCCCCAAAATCCATGGGCACATACATCCACAAACACACATGTGCATAAAATAGACACACACACACTTTTTCTTTAAGGCCAGCACTGTTACTTAGTGATAGAGGGCTCATCTAGCACACACAAAAGAAAAAGGAGGAGGAAAGCTGGGCGGTGGTGGCGCACACCTTTAATCCCAGCACTCGGGAGGCAGAGGCAGGCGGATCTCTGTGAGTTCGAGACCAGCCTGGTCTACAAGAGCTAGTTCCAGGACAGGCTCCAAAGCTACAGAGAAACCATGTCTCAAACCCCCCTCCCCCCCCAAAAAAAAAAAGGAGGAGAGAAGAGAAAAAGAATCAGTCCTCACAAAACCTGAAGCCTTTACTGCTTTTGGCCTGTATGGCTTTTAACTTCCATTCAGTAGTGACCAGAAATGTTAACGAGACAGACACTTATCTGTCACCACCTCAGCCTTGTTGGATGCAGTGGCTTGCACTTGTTGTTGATAAGATAGCAGAGGTCCCATTACTCAGAGCTGGAGAGAAAGGACAAACACACATACACGTACGCCTGGAAGAAATAGTGTAGGTGCCTAGGAGTTAGTAGGAAAGGAACTAGCAGGCTATATAGCCCCTAGTCCTGAGAGGATAGTTGGTATCTTACAGGCGCAGCTGGGACATTTGCAGAGACTATGAAATAGAGGTGGAAGTAGGAACAAATAATCATGAAGAAGACAGAGTTACAGGAAGGGGAAAGTCTCACTGATCAAGCCTCAAAAGATAAAACTGACACTTGGGAGGCAGAGGCAGGCAGAGCTCTTCATAAAGCCAGCCTAGTCTGCATCATACGTTCCAGGTCAGCCAAGACTACATAGTAAAATCCTGTCTCAAAATACATAAATTAGCCGGGCGGTGGTGGTGCACACACTTGGGAGACAGAGGCAGGTGGATCTCTGTGAGTTCGAGGCCGGCCTGATCTACAAGAGCTAGTCCCAGGTCAGCTAGGGCTGTTACACAGAGAAACCCTGTCTCAAAAAAACAAAAACAGAAACAAAAACAATAAATTAATCTATAGTTGCACTCTACAGTTATTTCTTACAAAAGTCTTTAAATTTTATTTATTTATGAGCAAGGTCTCATCGTGTAGCCCTGGCTAGCCTATAACTTGCTGTGTAGATCAGGGTGTTCTCAGAGTCACAGGGATCCACCTGCCTCCACCTCTTAAGTGCTGGGATTAAAGATACACACCACACTACTAACTACTAAAGCCTATGTAGGAAATACTTTTGGCTCTGAAAGCAAGCTCTGGAGCCTAAGCTCTGGGTACGAGGGAAATCAGACTAAAGACAAACTTTCAGGTCACCCCCACCCTGTGTTACAACTACAGTGTCTGTGATGGGCTTTTGATGCCTGACTTGGCGAACGGTGTGAGGAAGAGAGGGACTGCGTGTGAAATCAGATGGAGGCAGACATAAAGGCTCTAAATGAGAGCAATGGTGGAGCAGAGGGAAGCCTGAAGTAGGAATGAAGCAAGCATGTCTTCTAGTTTATACACAGCCCCTTGAGAGTGTGCTGAACTAACATGACCTCCCCAGAGACTTCCATCTTGGAGGCAGGAGTTAGGTATGGGGTGCCAACTGCTTCCTCCAAGGTGCCATGATGGACCCATAGTGATTTTGTTTGTTTGTTTGTTTTGTTTTCTGTGCACCATTGGCTATCCTGGCTGACAGCCTATCCTGTCCTGGCTTGACCAGGCTGACCTTGAACTCACAGAGATCCAACTGTTTCTGCCTCCCAAGTGCTGGGATTAAAGGCGTGAACCACCACACCCAGCTTTAAAGTATATTTATAAAAATGATTATTTTTTAGTTATGCGTATGTATTTGAGGTCGTGCACGAGATTGTAGGTACCCACAGAGGCCAGAAGAAGGTATCAAATTCCCTGGAGTTGGAGTCACAGGAGTTTGTGAGTCACCTGATGTGGGTGCTGGGAATTGAATCCAAATTCTCGGTAAGAACAACAAGCTCCCCTAACTGCTGAACAATCTCTTCAGCCCCCGAAAGTGTATTTTTATTTGTTTAGGCACACATGGGGGAGGGACATAAGCCACACCATACCTGTGAAGGGCTAAGGGCAACATTTGGTTCTCTTCTTCAACCATGTGGGTTCCAAGACTCAAACTTAGGTTTTTAAGCTTGGTCACAAGCATCTTTACCTGCTGAGCCATATCACCTGCCCTAAAGTATATTTGAATTTATTTTGCTGTGAATCACCATCTGCATGCTGGTCACAGCGCTGGGCTGAGAAGTAATGAGTAGGACACACCTGCTTTAAGCTGGGCATGGTGACCCTTGGGAGGTGAAGGCAAGAGGATCAGGAATTCAAGAGCAGCCCTTGCAACATAATGATTTGGAGGGCACTCTGAGCCATATGAGACCCCAGCTCAAAAGCAAAAGCAAGGCAATGATGGTTCAGAGCGCTTACTGCTCTAGCAGAGGACACAGGTTCAGCACTCACATGGTGGATCATGACTGTCTAGTGCCAGTGGACCCAACACCCTTTTCTGGTCTCCAAAGGCACCAGACACTCACGTGGTACACATACTTACATGCATTAAAAACATTATACACTTAAAAACAAAAGCAATGTAGCCTTAGTGTCCTTAGGAAGCTTATCTGTTCTCAAAAATGAGAAATGCAGGAGCTGGAGGGATGGCTCCACAGGCAAGAGCACTGGCTGCTCTTTCAGAGGACCCGTTGGGTTCCTAGCACCCACGTCATATGTGTTGTTCACACCCTCCTGTAATTCCATCTCTGGAGAATCTGATGCCTTTTAGCCTCTGCTGGCACCTGCACTCATGCACACATACACACACACACACACACACACACACACACACACACACACTCACACAAAGTAAAACTAGAGAGAGACAGAGAGAAGCCATCCTACGTATTCTGTGTTTGAAACTTCAGGTTTTATATCTCTCAAAGTGACCAACTAATGCCAAGAGGACCTTGCAGCAGTACCTGAAGGGAATACACTTTTAAAAGATGAGCCTGAGCCCAGCATGGCCTTCAATCCCAGGACTCTGGAGGCAGAGACAGGCAGTCTCTGTGAGCTCAAGGCCAGCCTGATCTACAAAGCTAGTTCCAGGACAGTCAGGGCTACAGAGAAAAACCCTGTCTCAAAACAAAAACAAAAACACAAAACCAAACACCAACCAACCAAACCAAACAACGGTTGTGGTTTAACAAGAAAAGTCATTTCTTGCTGAATGCAAAATAAGGGTTAGGGAGAGGGAAAGTGAAGAGGAACTAACAAAGAAGACAGATGTATGGGCCGCAGCAAGGGACAAAATGTGTTAGAGAGAATATAGAAGGTCAAAATCCAGGCCGGCTGGTTATTGTGGGAGTAAGGGAAGGGATACAGGGAGAGAGAAGCTACCAGAATGGGAAAAGTTGCTAAGGGATAGGACCCTGCCACCTTCTGTTCCCATAGCCTCATTCATTTCCTTCACCTCCTTTCCAATCCCTCTCAGGCTGCTCTGCTCCTTTAGCTCTGACCCCATTTCCTCAGGATTTAGTTCCCTGAGGAGCCGGGTCTGACATTTCAGACAGAGGCTGAGGAAAGGAGGTAGGTCAGAAAGAGACACTGTGTGCCTGCGTCATCTTTATATTCTGCTTTATTATTTTGGAACTACTGGGCCAAAGACGTAAGCGTGCAGACATTTACCAGGAAGTTCAGAGCTGGTCCCCTAGGGAAGAAAGGCTCTCAAGACTTCTCTACTCTCTGCTGAACAATTAATTGCTACTGGTTGTCATATTTTGGAAGGTAGAAATGCCGTATTTGTGGCATAGATGGATGCCCAGGGCAGAACTTGAGCCTTCAGAATTGTGAAGTTCCCCCTGGCTACTGTATCTTTTCTTAATCTAGTGGCAACTACAGTAAGGCCTCCCTGCTGACTCTGACCTATCAGTTTTCCCAGAGCCTTTTAATCCTAGACAATCCGTAGGGTCTTTTAAGGCCCCAGGGTTTTATAGTGTCTGCTTGAGGAATGGCTATTTTGACTCATGCCTGTAGGAAAAATAATTCCAGTTCCTTAAGTTCTTACCTGCAGCTGCTGTGGACATCCCAAGAGCAACCTGAGATCAAGGGTCTTCTGGATTTGCTGTTAGGACCTCTTATATACCAGGTGTACCAGTACATGCCTTCAATCCCAGCACTTGGGAAGCAAAGGCAGGCAGATCTCTATGAGGCCAGCTGGCTCTATATAGAGTTTCAAGCCAGCCAGGATTCTAGAGTAAGATTGTCTCAAAAACAAACAAAAGCCTTAAACAATTTAGCTTGCAATAGATGAAAAACTATTGATATACTTGCTCTATGTAATCCTTTACCTTTGATGTTTTTGAGTACCTGTCTCTGGCCAAGGTTGTTGTTGTTGTTGTTGTTCCTTTTTGTAACAGAGTCTTATGTATCCTAGAATGGCCAAGGATGATCCTAAACTATTAAACTTCTTTCCTGATCCTCCGTGCAAGGCATGTTTCTATAACCATGCTCAGTTTGATGTGGTACTGGGAATGGAACCCAGGGAGACAAGCACTTTACTGATTGAACTACATCTTATCCAAAGTCTCTGAAAGCAGAAACCAGGTCATGACCTCTGATTGGAAAAGTGTCTAGCTCAAGTGGTAATTCCTGTGTATAAGCTTCAAAGCCTTCTGGGCTGTGAACCTTAAGCTAGGAACCACTTCTTTTCATTTTAATTGTGTGTGCTTGTGTGTGTGTGCCCTGACATGCTTGTGGAGGTACAGACGACAACTGTGGAAGTCAGTTCTCTCCTTCCATTATGTGGGCTCCAGGGATCAAATTCAGGTTGTCAGGCTTGATGGTATTTGCTGAGTCATTCTCCTAGGAAGCCCATCTTGAACATTTCTGCTATTCCGTAAGCTCACAGTATGACACATAGTAGTCATCTCAACAAATCTGTGAAGAAAGAATTGTTGGCAATGATGTTAATAAGGATGACAATGAAAACAATAATAAGCAAGAAGGTGCTTTGTAATGGGATGCATCTCCCCTGAGTATCACACAGCCTCTTCAGAGCCTTGACTGTGGACTCTTTCATTAGTAGAAGCAAACAAGGGCCAATCTTCAGATGAGGTCCTTATCCTGACATCATACCCATGCTAGGGGAAGCTATCAGGTATAGAAAAGCAAACAAGAGACAGCTGTTTGGGCATGATACCTAATAGAAGACAAGGATTATATTTATGCCTGCCTTCTATGCCTTGGGCTAGGGTCAACTTTAGTATCTTGTGCCAGCAACTTATCAGGAAAGACCATAGCTTTCTGTACTCAGAAGATCTGACTTTTCATTTGTGCCACCTTTAGTGATTCTTTTTCTACCATCTAGGTCCTCAATACTGCTACCTTGGCTTTGGAAAAATGTTTAAGTCTTGTTTCTTTGAACTGTCTATCTAACTTCTCTCTCCAAGACAAAATTACATTTTTACATATATAAAATAATGTGTAAATTTATTCTTAATGACAAGTCTGTAAGGTTGATGGATTGGGGTGATTCTTGAACAGAGAGAGGAAGCCAACTGCCTAATATGTTTCAGAATCCCTCATTCCAAGGCTTTGATCACTAACACACACTTAAAATACTCATCCAATAAAAGCCACTCATCATGGCTTGAGACTATCTAAGGATCTATATACATGTGAGGAGTCCTAAAATAGTATACATTATCAGACAAATTTTCAAGAGACCACACAGTTCACCCTTTTTCTCTCAGGCAGTTCCAGCAATCAGGAAGTTGAGTGTTAGTTGGGAAAGTATTTGAAGCTGGAGTCAAAACCTAAGCTGTAAGTCCTGTGTCTGCCAAAAGATCTTGAGCAAGCATTCCAGCCGCTGTGACCTAACTAACCTCTTGTAGAGTGAAGACAATTCTATTTGCATTTTCTACATTCCAGATCTATTGTGAGAATTAAAGAAGACAGTAATGCGAAAGCTGTAATGCACTAGACGGATGTCAACACACCAGCCAGATACGTATCGAGGGAGAATGAGCATAGAAATCAGGCAAGGCTCAGCTCTGTGGTCAGCCTGCAGGATAGCCAAGAGCTTGTTGCTTTTTTCCAAAGACTCAGTAGAGCTGGTATAACAGCAACCTCACCGCTGCAGTCATGGGCCCTAAATGAAATAATGTGCACAGTACTCGGTACATGCCTGGCATGGAGAAAGAACGTCATTGAATATTAGATGCTATTTGGTATTGATTTTATTAGTGAGGGTGTGAGGCATGGTAGAGGGCTGAGATAGGAATCAAAAGGACTCTTTGAACCTCATTTTTTCTTCTTGTACCATGTAAGAATTCATGTTTTTCCTTTTCCAGATAGTCGTGAGGAATTTTTTTTAAGTGTATGAAATGTTTAACTAACTGAAACTGAGAATACAAGCTGCTCTCCCCTCCCCTCCCCCATGCCAGAAATCAAACCTATGACTTTGAGCATGCCAAGCAAGTGTTGTCCCACTGACCTCCATTCCCAGCCATTAGATATTTCTTAAGCTGAGCTAACTTGGTAGTGGCTGAATTTTAACTCAAATCATCAGGCATCAGGTTCTGTTCATTCCTATCTGCATTTGATAAGATTGTCCTCTCTGTGGAAAGGAGTCATTTTCTTCAGCTGTAAAGATTTTTTTTAAAGATTTGCTATTTATTTATTATGTATACAGTGTTGGTATCAGACCTCATTACAGATGGTTGTGAGCCACCATGTGGTTGCTGGGAATTGAACTCAGGACCTCTGAAAGAGCAGCCAGTGTTCTCAACCTCTGAGCCATCTCTCCAGCCCCAGCTGTAAAGAATCTATCTATACGTCAGATCTCGAAGCAAATCCTTCAAACAGGAAAGAAGTGTCTTTGCAAAAAAAAAAGCAAAACTTTCTACAGAGTGTTCTGTTGCCTCTGCTTGTTCTGCATTCATAGGCTGATTTTAATATCCAACCAACTCTTGAATTCCCACTTTGAGTATTATCTGCTTTCAGTATTTAATCCCACAGTGACCCTCATAGCACACTCCCGGTTTACTTCCTCTCCTCTGATTAGTAAGTGTGGCTCCAGGGGAATGTCTTTCTTTTAACACTAAACTCAGCAAAGACTGAAATAGAAAGACAAATCGGTAGCAAGGTCAAAATTAGAATTCATAACTAAATATAAATCTAGAGGGAATTATCCAATTACTTGGATGGTCCCTTCTCACAGACAACTCAGGGTTGATTGACTTTGTGTCTTCCATATATAGAACAAAATTTATCTTAAATGCTTTTTCTCCCTCCTTAGTATGTATGTATGTATATATATATATATATATATCATATAATTTTCACAACTGCACGTATTCTCTTTGGAGACCATCTGGTCTTACTTTGACTTGTAGGTCAGAGAGCACTGAGCTGGGAAGACCAAAATTTCCTAATAGAGTCACTATCAAACTTGGGCAGATTTATCAGTCACTTTGTTTTGGTAGGTGGACTTACAATGGATGGCTCTGAAGGGAAATTTCCAGCTCCCTTTTAAAGTCTCAAGTTAATTTACAGGCTAACAGCTGTTTTTATTGTGATTGGACCAGCCTCAGGAGGGGACTTGGAAACTTAAAAGACAAATGTGTCACATGAGGCAAGGTAGCCATTAAATGTACGAATTTAATGCAAAGTTCATGCAAATGATAGGCAAACCTTGTATAAATATATAGAATCTTAGTTTGGAGTTTGCCAACAGCAATGGAATCTCGTAAGACTTGAAAAGTAATGTTTTTAGGTTAAACTAAATTAATGCCTTTTGAAGTTAGGTTTTCTCAGTCCCTCTAGAACTGCTTAGAGTTTGACACTACCCCATATAAAGATTTCTTTAGTGTTTGATTCCAGCCCGCATCCAGCCCCGCCCCCTGCACAGCCTGACATCACGTGGTATATTTGCATACTACCTGGGACTGGGTGTGACGAGCCTCCTCTTTGAGCCTTTTCATTGGTGGTGCTGGAGAACCTGCCCTATACCGGAAGGACCAATCGGCAGCCTTAAGAACGTTAAAAAAAAAAAAAGGAAAGGAAAGAAAAGCAGGAGGGTGGGGTCTTGTGTTGATGGCTGACTATATGGACCAATCATCCTCGGAATAGAAGAGCCTCGCCGTAGATTGGTTGAGGGGCGGTACTGGAACTCTATAAGCCAATTGGAACTCTGAGCCGAGGGGGCCGGTCCCCGCCCGTAGGACAGATAAGAGCGGCCGCGGGGGTTGGGGGCTGTGTGGGGCTCGCCCTGGGGCTGAGGCAGCAGGTAGCCGGGTGGGCCATGTCCGGGGCCGCAGCGGGCGGCAGAGGCGGAGGTTCCTGGGGGCCGGGGCGCGGAGGGGCGGGGGGTCTCCGGCGGGGATGCTCTCCACCGGCGCCCGCTGGCTCCCCTCGGGGCGGGCTGCAGCCACTCAGGGCTACAGTCCCCTTCCAGCTGCAGCAGCCGCACCAGCGCCGGGACGGGGGTGGCCGCGCAGGTGAGCCGGGTCAGAGCGGGTGCAGGGGCGAGGGTCTGGAAAATACTGCGAGAAGTATGAAGGGGAAATGGATGGGAGGTGAGGGAAGAGAAAAGGGGACGCGCAGAGTTCCGAGTACGAAGGGAGCAAGGCGAGCAGCTGCGAACGTGGGGTGCAACTCTGGGAAGGAGGGGGCCTGGAGTCTGAGCCGGGAGGTGAGGGGAGGGACCTGGCAGATGGAAACTAGCTTTGGGGGGCGTAACCGAAAATTGGCCCGAAGCGTCTGCCCGTGGGGGGGGGAAGTGAGAAGTGCTGGGGTGGGAGCAAGGAGTGTTGTGGGCGCCCGGAGCCGAGGGTTTCACTGGGAGCCGGTGGGCGCTGGATGCCTGCTCCGTGAGGGGGAGGGGCATGGAAGAGAGCCGGGTGGAGCCATGTGTTACTTTTCCAGCTTGAGTTTGGCCCCAGCGTCCCTTTCTATGGCTCTGGAGTTCCTTTCTCCACCACTTCACGTGCGCTTCCCATTATGCCTCTTCCAGGAGCTGATTTGATCCCAGCCCTTTGGGATAAGTTATTTTAACGGCTTTTACTGCGGTGCAAACGCACCTCTGTTCCCGATTTTCTACGTTCCTCCTGGTGTAGCCCAGAAGTTGTATGTTCCCATATTTTTGACTTGCTTAATATGGCTGGCTCGTTCTAGTCATCCTGTGCGTGTGTGCTTGTGTACAGGAGTTGGGCAGTTTGCACCCAACCTCCCACCCTCTCCGAAGGTGGTTTTGTCGTGAACGTTCCCAGCCAACGTGGCAGTGGAGTGCTTACAATCAAGTATGCTGTGGCAAATACCCCACTTTCTGAACAGCGCTGAAGCAGTTTCTTAATAGCAGCTTGATGTGGTGGGTGTGGGGAAACGAGGGTGGAGCAAATTTAACCTTGCTTTCACACTGGAGGCTGTGATGGGACCCACAAATGCAGGCCCTTTGGAACGGAAAAGGAACCTACTTGCATGAGGAGGTTGGCAATAAGTTAAAAGTGAAGTTTGCATTTGATTCACACCAGATGTGAAAGGATCATTGCATACTTCCTAAGCCTAAGTTTGTACCAAATGTACAAAAGTTATGTCCCTGCCATCTTAACATGACATTCTCTAAACCAGACTCTTAAGCTTTCTGGAGATTACTAAGCTTGGATGTTGCATGGCCCCTTCCTGAAGGTATTCTGTTACAAGAGTCTTGCTAAGTAGGATGGGATTCATCAGGTCTTTGAGGTAGAAAGCCAAGTCTATTTGTACCTCGCTGTATATGTTAATATCACTTCCTGGACCGCAGAGCTTGGTCAAATCTGGTAGCAAGATGGTGACCAAGTAGTCAAAGTATGTGTAGAATCTGGTGGTGTAGAAGAAGGCAATGCCCAGACAAACTCATGCCTATCATCAAGTATAAAGCAAGCCACAAGACTACAAACCTGTTGGCTTTGTTTGGGCTTCCTTGAAACCCAGGGAAGTTAGAGCCACAAGCACCAGAACCATCGTCACTTGGTAGAAATCAACAGAAGCCTTGCCTGTGCAGTAGTTAGAAATTGTGCAGCAACCATTTTAAGAGCAGTTGTTTTGTGATTCCTGCAGAGCTGGCATTGAAAGAGAAAGCCCTGGTGGGTGCTGTGCAGAGGGGAGGAATGTAGGCTTGGATGCTTGGGTTATTTACATGGCCTGCTCCTTTTGCAGATTCAGGATCTCTATAACATACTGATGGAAGCAGGAAACTAGAGGGCTGTGTAACTTGTCAGGTGACTTAGGGCAGATGGAATGGATTCCTACATTATGTATTTGGCTGGTCCATTGCTTCTCCACCTGTTAATATCCCAGAGGTATTAAATAGACTTTTGCCTATGGGGTAGGATTATCGTTAGGTTTTTAGTAGGTAGGAGAGAGAAAGGAAATAGTAGCCTGAGCCCATTGGTCTTCTTTGTGGTTAAGCATTAAAGGGGTTGGGGAGGGGCCCCTGGTCTTTGGCTAGGGGTGTTTTAGCCCTGTGCATCTTAGCCTCACCTTCATGTTATTTTTCAGGTTGTTTCTATTCCTTCTATACCTTGAGAAGTGACAGAAGTGTTTTCCTCTAGGCCATTAGGATATATAACAGGGAATTCCTTGCTGCCAGAGACCCTGAAAAGAATGATGTTAGTAGCCTGGGTTTTGAATACAGACTCTTCCATTTACCAGCTGGTGTAGTCTTGAGGAAGTTTCTGGACTCCCTTTCTTCTGTGGGCAACAATCTCTATATCATAAGAGCTCAATGAGCTCATGAAGCACATGATAGGTGCTGTATTTAAAAAGTGCATGCTGCTGCTCTGCCCATTGCTGCTCTTCTCTGCACTGAGCTCCTGTAAGAGCACTGCTGCGGAGAGTCCACTGCCTTTTCAGGCTTCAAAGAGCAAACCCACATTGGTCTGAAACCAGTGCTGCAAGTTTCAGAATTTCAGGGCCTCTTACATTTTTATTCTGTCATCTTTTAAAATGAGCTTCCTAAACAGAGCTCGGAAACACAACAGTGTAAAAAGGCCTACGAGCCAGGACTGGGTTTCAGGAACAATTAAGTGTCGTCACTGTTTCTGTTTCCCATCCCAGATGATGTAATACGCTGCCTGTGCAGTTATCTCGCACCGCACACCCTGCTGTGTTCATGACAAGATAGATTAGGCCTTATATAAAGGGTTATGGTGCAAAGAGTGGGTTTACCTTCTGTGACCATTCATCCAGAAGGGATGTCTTCATAAAGTGAGGAATGGCTTCATTTTTATGAGGTGGAGCTGGAAGAGCTATGAAAAAAATGAGGGCCAACTCTAAGAAAGCTAAGAGCCACTGGTGGGTAATTGAAACCCTGGATACACTTCTTACTGCAATTGTCCCCTGAATTAAATTCTCTTTTGTGTCTGAAGTCAGTTTGAGGCTGCTAACTTTTGTGTTCTTCCAGAGCCCATGATGATACAACAGGAGTAGGAAGTGAAGTTTTCTGGGTTCAGGTCTTATTTATCCTAAAAGTGTTTAGTCTCTATATCCCTAGACTGGAAGCATTAGCTTTGTGTTCATTTTGTAGTGCTAAGGATTGAACCCAGGGCTTTGTGCATGCCACACGAACACTACCACATAGCCACATTTCCCACCCCATGAAGATCACACTTAATTAACCTTTGCTAATTATTTCTCTAGTGAACTTGGGAAACCAGATGCTGCTTGGGAACCAATATACTCCACCAGAACCTTCTTAAACCAGGAGTTGGTAATTATAGCCTGTAGGTTATGCCTGGCCCTGAGCCTGTTTTTGTAAATAAAGTTTTATTGGAACACAGCCACCCTCTTTGGTCGTTAGCTGTGTCTATTTTCATGCTGTCAGTGGCAGAGTTTACTCATTGTACAGAAGTTCATCTATCCTTGTCTTGAACTGTACACTTGATTCTTACTCCAATGTAAGAATCAGTTTCAAGAGTGTATAATTTATGCTTCCTCAGAAAACCCTAAGGTAGAGTAAGGTAACAATCATATTTTAGGGGAAAAGGAACCATCTGTTTCTAGTCAGCCCTCAGTCTTTGTGGCAGATCAGCACGTGTGCGTACCAATTCCCCACCCCTGTTGTCAGGTGACATGTGTTCAGTAGACATAGCTCATTTGAATTTACACAAAAGCGTAACTGTTAAGCAAATTTGTTCCCCCTCTTTCCTTATGGCCCCCTACCCTCAACCTAACAACTCACTGCAGAGAGCATATTTTTAAAATTATATGAAAATCACTTGAGACCTATCTCCTGTATTGAACTGTTTTCATTACCTTTTAGTTCACCATACAGATCATTGAGAGCTGTCTGGTAGTAGTCATGGTTGCCCTAAAATACTAGATTTCCCAGAGGGACATAGGGAGTGTTCTCCTGAGTGGCTATTTCCTGAATATAAGGTGTCATTGTTATTAGGGATGTCATTGCTAATTATTTAGTGCCTTTCCTTGTATTGTTTTGAAAACTTAGCCCTTGGAGGATGGGTGTTTAGATGGGTTTTAAGCCACATAATAGAGGTTGTGTATTAGGGGTTCTAAGAGAAGGTGCTCTTCAGACTTTTGTCCTTGTGGCCAGTGATGCCACAAACAGCTGGAAGTTTAAAATAGAGATGGAACTTTTCTCTGCCAAGGAGTCATCTTGGTATAAAAGCTTGGGGGTACAGGTAGAATCCTTAAAGAGCTGCAATGGTCCGTTTGTAACCTGTGATTGAGACAGCTTCTATTTGGGAACCATTAAGCCTTCAGGCTTTTCCTAGCCTGCTACTGCTAGCTACTGTCTTCCATAGCTTTGCCCTGTCCAGTCATGGTCAGTAAGAAGCACATCTCTGAAGCACCAGACCCTTAAACAATTATCAGTAGTGATAACTTTCCTGAAGTCAGGGGCCTCCAGTTTCTAGGATGTCATTAGCTGTGTTGATGGCCTAACTTCTGGGTACCCAAAGGAGTGTGGGTCCATACCTTCTTAGGTTTTTTTGATAGCACAATATTAGATAGTCTGAGGAGTCCTTATATAATACAGTTAAGAGACCAGTAGAAGGGAGTGAAAACATTGTGGAGTGTGGTGGTAAGTGGATATCGCTCTCTCTGGTTCCAGATATGGATCTCTAGGAAGGGTGGTTGGTGGGCTTAATAGCCAGGAGAATTCTCTGTCTGCATTCTCTGCTTAAGTCTATGTGTTCTGAGTCATATAGGCCCACGCTAGTCCCTGATCTCAGTAGAAGTGTTAGGAATTAAACAGCTGCCTCTAGGTTCTTACCAGTCTCACATTGAGTCTTTCTGCCAAAGGATCCAGACTTCGTGGTGTGACATCCTCTTACAGGTCTGGTTTTGGAGTTTTTATAGGTACTGTCACATGTATCAAGCACTATTTGACACTAGCTTGTGTTCTGCCTGGACTTACCTGGTCTTGCTCTTGTTCTATGGGCAGCATGGAGCCCTTTTGAAGGCTGGAAAGGTAAACCTGGTGGTTTTTTCCTATTTCATAGGACAAGTGGATACTGTATTTGTTACTCATTACTGAGACAAAATACCTGACTGTAAAGGAAGGGTTTATTTTGACTCATAGTCCAAGGATACAGTCCATCAGGACAGGGAAGACAGGAGAAGGGCTGGAGCTTACATTACATCTGCACTCAGGAGGCAGAGAGGGGAGAGTGCTGGTGCTCAGTTCAGTTTCTTTTTAGGCAGTCCAAGGGATGGTGCCGCCCACATTTAGGGTAGGTCTTCCATCTTAATTAACTTAATACAGACAACCCCTCAGATCATACCCAGGGGCTTGTCTCTTCCATGACTCTATACCCTGACAAGGTAGCAATCACAATTAACTACACAGATGCCCAGCAGCAGTAAGTTAATTTAAGGAGTGTGGACAATCTCACAGTGGCATAATCATTTCTGCCCTCCTCTGATACAGAATTTGTTCTTTCTTGTCTTAGAAAAGGGCGTAGAAGCCAAGGGTAGCAACTGCTCTCAGTTTTTTCCTCTGCCTGAGTTGTAGCCTCACAGAGATTCCATTATTTGGTTTGCAGAGTATGAATTAACCAAACACTAGCCAAATCTCTTCACTAGCCAACTCTCTTCACATGGGCTCAGAGAGGGAAGAGTTGAGGATGCTATTTGAAGTCGGCACATAATCAGTGCTCCAGTTCCTCCTGCCATGTGGCAGTCTGTCATTCCCGGGCACAGCTGTCTGTGAACATGAAGCCTTCCAGCTCACAGTGCCCACTGGACATCCTAGCTTTCTGGTACTTTGCTCTCCCTACAGTCACAAGCAAGTTGAATACCTAGCTTTGGAGTCATGTAAATGGTTCTCCTTGGGGCTTAGTAAGCTTCAGTTGACTTTTCTGTGTGGGAGTACCACAGCCAATCAGGAGCAGCTTAAATGAACTTAAAAGAACGCTATCAGGGTATTTCATAATAGGAAAACTGCAGGTCCAGCCCTAGGGAAGCTGAGCTGAAGTCTTGGCCTTGTACAGACACTTACCCTGCCCTGTTCAGGCACACAGGTCTGTGGGTTTGCTCAGGAGCCTTAGGCAGCTGGCACTGGGGAGGGAGGATGGAGTGCCTTAGGCTGCACCCGCCTGCACATTAGCAGTTTAGGCTTCCAGCTCCCTATTAAAATGGGTGTGTGTGGAGGCCTGGGAAGACTCTTCTGGGGATTTGATTGCTCTCATGCATTTGGACCATGATTAAGAGTTGGGGGTGCATTCTATTGGAGGCTGCCAGAATGTGTCATCTTAAATGGTGGACAGTGTTTGGCAGAGCAGAGTTGTAAATTTAGGGTGCCTCCCCTCTGATCATCTGCTAATGTCAGGCAACTTTTTCCAGGGAACCATCTTGTTAGGGCACAGGTTAGTGTACCTGAATTCCTTATGGTCAGAAGTGACAGCCTTTAGGAGAGCGTTGAAGTGTTAAGACCAAAGGTGGGCTATGACACAGAGCTTTAAAAGCAGGTGCTAGCACATCTACACGTAAATGCATTATAGATGCAAGCTGGAGAAGGCGCAGAATGAAGGAGTATTCAGTGTGTGGTGGGCTAATTATAGAACTACTGACTTTTGAATAGGTTTTCTTTTCTTTTAAATTGGCCAATGTAGTTTTCTCTAAAGTTAAATTAGGTTTTATTGTCTCTCCTTTCTCTTTCAAAAGTGACATTTTTAGAGCCTGGGATGTAGCATAGTGGTAGAGCATGTACTTTGCATGTGCAAAGTTTTGGGTTCCCATCACCCCCCCACACACACACACATACACACAAAGTGCCATTGCTATAGACTTAACTGCTCAGCACTGATCTCAAATCCTGTAGTCCCTTCTACCCCATCCTGGAAATTGTGTGCTTGCCTTTTTAAGAGTTAGTTACCTCGTGTTTCAAGTTCAAGTACAGTGGAACTCACCCTGCAGCTTGAACAGATTTGAGTGCTTTTGCTAAGGGAGGGCCAAGGCAGATGGGGAGTGTCATGCTCAATAAATACTTGTTGGATTGAGTTTCTGGAAAGGCAGTGGAGTGGAGAAGGGAGCCACACCTCCCCCAGGCTTGCTTGTAATGGCTTTTCCCACTTCTAGTCCCCATACACTGTTCCCCTCTATCGTAGCTCTCCAGCTACTTGCAGGACAACCTGCCCACTCCACAAAGCATCAGTGTTCTCTCTTTAAATCATTGGTCTCCTTTTCATCCTGGTTTTTGGGCTTCAAGCCCAGCTGGAGGCAAAGATGTTGCATTTCCATGGAAGTCATTGCTAAGCCCTGTCGGTTCTCTTCCCAACACATTTAATGCAGGTGTGTGTGTGTGTGTGTGTGCAAATCACCAGGTTGATCCATGGATGGAAATAGACAATGTGTAGGATTTTGCTATAGGTGTGTTTAAAGTCTGAACTACTTAGCTTTTGTCTTAGAAAGAGGTGTGGTTGATGGGTCAAGGAGACTGAGAGGAGTGCCCAGTGTCCATTCTTGCTAGGTAGACCAGTACCAATTGTTTGATATTGCTGTACTGTACAGCAAGGAAAAGCAGGATTGCAAAATGAGTCGGTGACTTTTTAGGCCAGACAGCAGAATTACTAGTGGACCCTAGGATGGCTTTCCCAAGTGTGATCAGGTGGAAAGCCCCCTCCTCCATGCCAGGCACCATCCATCAGGTATTGCTGTTCCCTTACCCTGCTAAAGTGGAGAAATACTGGAAAGAGGTGTTCATAATCATTGTTCAAACTCTGGACATTTAGACTGTTATCCAGTCTGTGCCCCTGTTGCCAACCATGGCTCTAGTGACTTAGACGAAAAGGCTTAATAAACCTGCCCAGCTGGGTGTGACTTTGAACAGCATGAACACGTGATTAGAAGAGTTGGAGCTCTTTTCCCTTCTTCACTCTCTCCCTCCTCCCCCTCTTCCTCCCTCTGCCCTCCTCCACACTCCCTCCACTTTAGACTTTTCTGAGCCTGTTTGTTCACCCACGTGGCTTTGAGAGAACTACCGTGGATAACACATGCATTCCCTGCCCCACAGCTGTAGGCACAGAAACCTGTCATACTGTCCCTGGATTGGGGATCATCTACTTAACTCATGCCCAATGCTAGGTCCTGGAAGATTGGGAGGTGGTGAATAGCGTGCATGACAGAGGGGATGCAGCCAGAGGTCCTTTATAGTAAATACAGCAGAGTGTGGATGGAGAGGGGAGAATGGGACTGTGGGAGCCATCCGTGGAGATAAGCACCTCTTAGCCTGAGGGAAGCACATGGACGCTTTCTCAGTGGAACTGTGGCGAGAGTCGTTTTGTCTTCCCAGCATAAAAGTAATAAAGGGCTGTTTCCATAGTAAGAGCCCGAGAATTCCAAGTCTGAAAGGCCCCAGAGTCACCTGTATTGTTCAGAGAACTTGAGACATGAATAGCTTTGTTTTGACGGTATTCATTTGTTTGTCTTCTGCTGCTCATAGTTGGTACTCGGATGTTTTACATTTACTTTCACCGCGTCCTGCTGGTGAGGGTGGCATTTCCCTGTTTTTTTAAAAAATTTATTTATTATGTATATAGTATTCTGGGCACCAGATATCATTATAGATGGGTATGAGCCACCATGTGGTTGCTGGGAATTGAACTCAGGACCTCCTGAACAGCAGTCAGTTCTCTTAACCTCTGAGCTATCTCTCCAGCCCTCATTTCCCTGTTTTTTTGCAGACTGGAAAACTGAGACCCAGCAAAGAAATAATGTGCCCAACCATGTGATTGACAAAACCTTTTTGCTTGATTAAGCAAAGGTCTCTTCCCACACATGGAAGTGTGCTGTGAACTTGGTCCCAGCATGGCATCCCCACCACCTGCCTAGCACATCTCCAGCTTTTGCTTCCCTTTAGTTTGTATATCTGTATTCTAGGCGCAAAGTGCACACGATAAACTGATTAGAAGAGAACTGGAGATGGGCTGCAAAGATAAGTCTTTCCTCAGCATCCCAAGGTGATCACACAATGGGCTTTCCACACCTTGACCTTGTCCTATGAGCTGTAGATTGGTAAATAATGGGACAATGGTGGCAAGTGCAACACTGCTCGCGTGACATGGTGGTGACTTTTGAGTGATTCTGGCTGGTTTGAGATTTGCTGTTGCCATCCTGAATGAGTAGCTCACCAGGGATAGGTGGGGAGCTGGGGCAGACTGGTGTCCCTGCCTCAGTGGAGTCATGGTTGTGGGTACTGATTGGCAGTTGTATGCCTAGACGGTGCCTGGGAGAGACAGTGTCTTTCTATTGTGTGATGTGTGAAACCATGAGAAGCACCTCGGGGGAAAATGTGGTCATGCTATAGAGAGGGATGGGCACAAGTGGCCTTGTGCCATGAAAACAATTTAGTCCCCATGTAGGGTAGCCCCTGGCACCACCACGCCTACATTCCTGATGGGAAAGAAGCCTGGGGCACATGATATGCCCAAGCACATCCCTCGTCTTGCTTTTGGTTAACTAGGAGTAGGGTCCTTGTGGTATTTACTAGCACCCAGTAGAGGGAACAACGGAGGCTTGAACTCTGGAAGAAACTCCATCTAGAGTGCATTGCCTGACTGGCTCCTTGGAACTAACTCACCCCCTCTACAAGATCGCTTTCCTCTCTCTATAGAACTCTTTCATGTTTAATGTTTGTATGCTTGTGTGTAACCTTTCGTTTCTAGTTACTTCATAACCCTGTAAGGTAAAATCTTATTTAACAAACATTATAAAAGCACTTCTGTATAATAAAGTTGTTTCCATATATCTAATGCTTTCTTGTTGTCTGTTTTGCAAGTTTTGTGTCTTTAAGTAAAAAATAAAAAAGCAGGAAGGGCTAGGAGATGGCTTAGTTGGTGAAGTGCTTGCTGTTCAAGCCTGAGGACTGGTTAGGATCCCCAGGACGGGGTTTGGAGGAGGTAGGTTGTTCCCTGAGTTCAAAGGCTGGCCAGCCTACCTCGACTTGTGAGCTCCAGGGTCAGTGAGAGACCATGCCTCAAAAATGAGGTAGAGCTGGTAGGAAGGATCAGGTGGTAAAAACACTTGCCTGACATCAATCCCTCAATGCCATTGTTGAAGGAGAGGACTGACTCCTGAAGGTTGTCCTCCATCTCTACTTCCTGTGTATTCCCTTCCCTGTATTCACACACACACACACACACACACACACAATAATTTTAAAAAGCTAAATTTCGGTGTGGTGGGACATGATTTTAATCCCAATGCTCAAGAGTCAGAGGAAGGCAAATCTCTGAGCTGCAGGCTAGCCAAGGCTACATAGAAAGAACCTGTTCTCCCCAAACAAAACAAAACAATTTAAAATATAATGGAGAAGCAATTGAGGAAGTCTTTGGCTTTCATGTATACATATATGTGCACACACATGCACACATACAAGTACATGCACACCATAACACAGGGAGGGATAGAAACTGACTTTATGTAACTTGTCTGAACTGTGTGGTCAATGTCCGTCTAAAACAGTGAACATTTAAATGCTTGCCATTTGCAGGGAAAGGAGCGGAAGTCCATAAACCCTTACTAGATAACAAAACCTTTTGCTGTCTCTTTATTGCCAACCTCCCATTTTGTCATAGTTGCCTATTCCATTCTAGGAATAAAAATCACTCTCTCTCTCGTGTGTGTGCATGTTTTGAGTGAACATGTGGGTGTCAAGTATGAGTGTAGGAAAGTATGTGAGTGTGTGTAAAATTCCTGTGACAGCAAGCCATCAGAAAAGCAGTTGGCAGGTGTGCTAGTAGGCAAATCTAGGTAGAGATTGTGTAACTATCCTGTGTACTTATTCTTGTTGTTGTTTGAGACAGGGTTTCTTTGTGTAGCCTTAGCTGTCCTGGAACTCGCTCTGTAGACCAGGCTGGCCTCAAACTCAGAGATCCGCCCACCTCTGCCTCCCAAGTGCTGGGATTAAAGGCGTGTGCCACTACTGCCCAGCTCTGTATGCTTATTCTTGAACAATCAGTTTCAAATCATTTCCAAATAAACATTTGACCAATAAGTACTAGGCTAATCTATCAGGTTGCTTCTACATGCTTGTAATATCTCTTATTCTCTCCACTTAACAGACGGAACAGTTGATACCCAAGAAGTTATGGATCTGTTTTGAGTTCACATACCATGCTGGGGTATGCCTCTGTGTTAGCTTGCCCTTCAGGAGCCTGCAGCTTGTCTTCTAATTGGATAAAATTGGTATCAGACCCCGGGAACTGACTGGGTGCCAGTTTCTGTATTTGCAAGTGCAGCCCTTGCTCCATGTTGACCCAGCGTTAGAGTCGGCAGGGTTGCCCCAACATGTTGTTACCGAGCAGGATCCCGTACTGAGCATGCTCCACGTGTTCAGTGTCTTCTAAGGAACGTGCCTCCTCTCTGGAGAGGAGACTCTATCTACCACTCTCCTCTGCTCTTCACCTAGTTCTTCACGTCTTAAAATACTCAGAAGACTCATCGGTGCCACAGCCATGCAGTAACTACTGCATATTTATATAGGAGAGTACAGAGGGGCAAATCAGTGAGTTTGGCTTAGAAAGTGGTGCCAGGTTATAGGCCCAGGCCACATGGCTTTTCTGTGATATATACTAGGCAGTTATTATACCCTCTGCCTTGGGAATACGGTAGACCTCAGGGGAATTTGTGTAGTTTAGTGCAGGACGTTGTACCAAGTGGGGCAGGTGTTAAAGCTTACGCTAAGGGAAGTCCCCTTTGGTCCAGCTTTTCCTTAACCCCAGGCCCAAGGAGCCTGGCTCTGGGATTACTAAGCAAAGTTAGAGGAACAGACAGACCTTGATATATCCCACCCTTTCTCTCACACCAAACTCTTCAGCTCTCTGGCTGTGCTCCTTAGAGGCATTCAGTCATTCTTGGCGTTTTTGCTTATGCTGCAGGGCACAAGTGAACCCTGTTCTACTTATTTTGATCGGTTGAGCCAGATTCTTTTTCCTCTGTGGCTTTGGAGCCTGTCCTGGAACTAGCTCTTGTAGACCAGGCTGGCCTCGAACTCACAGAGATCCGCCCTTCTCTGCCTCCCAAATGCTGGGATTAAAGGTGTGCGCCACCCCTGCCCAGCTGAGCCAGATTCTTACTATGCAGCCCAGGCTATTGTAGAGTTTGCAATCCTCCTGCCTCTGCCTCCTGCCTCTGCTGGGGGCAATTGCAGATATGTGTAACCACACTTAGCCCTACTTTACTATGTAACATAGGGGAAAATGTTTCCTGTGGCTGGAGAGATGGCTCAGGGGTTATGAGCACTTGCTGCTCTTATAGAGGATTCAAATTCAGTTCCCAGTGTGCACATTGTGTAGCTCTCAACCACCTGGAGCTCCAGTTCTGGGCGATCTAACACCCTCTTCTGGCCTCTATAGGCATCTGTATGCACAATACACAAACCCATACACAGACACACAAGTACAGTACACCCCTAATTAAAAATAAATATTTATTTTTTAAAAAGGCAGTTCTCTTGAAATCTTTGGTTTTGGTATGCATCTTTTATCTATGTTCTTACTGTAAGTAAACTGTCCTTGGAGCATTATTTTATGACCCAGCCAGCTATGTGAAATAGATCTGTGGGCATTCACTATGTGAGTGTCCCTGCTTGTATTCAGATTGCTTGTTCTTGGTAATTGATCAAGTTATATAGACTTCCTCTGTGACCTTCTTTATATATCTGTCTGTGTCTTCCACTATTCTGGCTTTGTCCTGACCCCAAGTAACTGATGGGTGACTGACAACCAGAATAAGCACAAGAAAGAAGAGGGTGACATGAGGCTGCCCCCAGTGCCCGGAGTTTAGATGTTCAGTGGGAGCCACGGTGCCGATAACTGTGCTGTCTGCTTATAACGGACTAGCTGAGCTTGCCTTCCGGGTCTCAGAAGCTGGGATAGGGCATGTGGGTTGTTAATATCCCATGTTTCCCTGGGTCCAATTATCCCTTTGTATCAGTAAGATAAGCCTTCTCTATACTGATAGAAGGTGATGTTTCCATGAAGCATCTTGGGGGAGAAGATCTGGTTTGTCACCTACCTTCTAGTAATGTGCGTGGCCACACTAGAAGGTAGCTCTGGAAGCTGCATGTGGAGAGGTGACCTGGGAACAAGCCCTTGGCTGCTTCCTTCTCGTTGCCTTTGTCTAGCCTGTAAACATCTGGCCTTGCTTTTTGGGCTGGCTTACCCTAGAGGCACTGCATAACCTTGGTGCCTCTCTTAGGAAGTCTGAACAACTGGCATGGCGAGAACAGGGCTCCAGAGCAGGGGCTTCCCTGGAATGTCTCCCAGCACACTTTGGCGGTTTTTCCACAGCCCGGGCACAGTATGGTAATTTGCCACTTATTTCCAGTTCAGTTCTAGAAGGTCAGGGCCCAGGTAGGGATTCACTGGGTCAGATGTCTTTGTGGTTATCTCCCCTGTGAAGTTGGGGACATGAGATAGAGCTCAAGCAAAGAGATGGTCAGACTTTCTGCAGTTTTGTTGTGTTATGTTTTTGGCGGTGTTGGGGATTGAACCCAGGGCCTCAGACATGTTGGGCAAATGCATGCTCTCCTACTGCACTGCACCCCCAAACCCTTCATACAGGTTTTCATGGATGAAACAGAGCAGATTCAGTGACTGATATTCTTGGTTCTGAGGAACCCAACTGAGCCCTTGTCCCTTGTAAGTGTCCCTAGCCTAGTCCAGAGCAGAGTGAATCAAAAACCAAGGTTAAGTGCAACGGATCCTGACAGAGTCCAAGCTAGTGAAGTGTAGCCAGTAACCTGTGTGTCCTCTGTGCCCCTGAGTATGCTTGATTGTTACTGCAGCTTGCCCAGCCATGTGACCGGGCTTTCTGGTGTGGCCAGCCACAGGTAAATTGAGCACTATTTGTATTTTCCTGCTTGGGAGGAGGTGGGCAGGGCCCCTACAACACAGCTGTCTTCGTTGCCTCAGGAAATCATGTTTACCATTGGCTTTGCCCTTCTTTCTCATGCCCCAGATGATATCACATGTTCTGAGATTCCACTTTAGCTGCGCTGGTCAGCATCCCTTTCTTTACCCTTTAGGAACCTGTAATGATCTCTTCTTGGTGGTCCTGTTTTGGGGGAGAGACCACTTTACAATCCCCCTGAGTGCTGCAGCGAGTTTAGTTCTTCCCATTGTCAAGCTAGACTCCAGCTAAACTTTTTTTTCCTTACTGATGTTACTTTTTTTATACAATATATTTGTCATATTCTTTTTTATTATTATTATGTGTACATTGTTCTGCCTGTATTTCTGCCTGCAGGCCAGAAGAGGGCACAAGACCTCATTATAGAGGGTTGTAAACCCCCATGTGGTTGCTGGGAATTGAACTCAGGACCTTTGGAAGAACAGTCAATGTTCTTAACCTCTGAGCCATCTCTCCAGCCCCCCCCCTTTTTTTTTTTAAAGACAAAGTCTCACTATGTAGCCCTGGCTAGCCTGGAACTAACATTAAATTTATTTATCAAGTTGCTTAAGTCTGTCTGTTCCCCTGTGCTCATCAATGTATCAATGTATGTGTGTAGACAGACCTTCACGTGTGTACATCCATATGCGATCTTTTGGGTGAACTATTGGAAATTATGACACATTCCCCTTTACTTCAGCAGTTTCTCCTGAGACTAAAGACAGTTTTCTTTTCAAAATTGTCATGTCTAAGGAAATTAACTGTGACTATGTATCATTTAATATCTAGTTTGTTTTCACACTTCCCATTTGGTGGCTTGCTTTGTAAGCTTTATTTTTCAGTTGTATCTTTTTTTTGGTTTTTATTTATTTATTTTTCCATGATATTTATTGAGCTCTACATTTTTCTCTGCTCCCCTCCCTGCCTCTCCCCTCCCTCCTTCAACCCTTCCCCAAGGTCCCCATGCTCCCAATTTACTCAGGAGATCTTGTCTTTTTATACTTTCTACTTCCCATGTAGATTAGAGCTATGTAAGTCTCTCTTAGTGTCCGCATTGTTGTCTAAGTTCTCTGGGATTGTGGTTTGTAGGCTGGCTTTCTTTGCTTTATGTTTAAAACCACCTATGAGTGAGTACATGTGATAATTGTCTTTCTGGGTCTGGGTTACCTCACTCAAAATAATGCTTTTTAGTTCCATCTATTTTCCTGCAAAATTCAAGCTGTCGTTATTTTTTTCTGCTGTGTAGTACTCTATTGTGTAAATGTACCACATTTTTTTAATCCATTCTTCGATCGAGGGGCATTTAGGTTGTTTCCAGGTTCTGGCTATGATAAACAAAGCTGCTATGAACATTGTTGAGCACATGTCCTTGTGGCACGATTGAGCATCCTTTGGATATATACCTAAAAGTGGTATTATTGGGTCTTGAGGAAGGTTGTTGCCTAATTTTCTGAGAAATCGCCACACTGACATCCAAAGAGGTTGTACCAGCTTGCATTCCCACCAGCAATGCAGAAGT